>JAQNBH010000009.1:19222917-19489382 GCA_028752905.1 Cladorhizidae sp. MBARI D1340-BT2
TATGCTAACTCTAATTAGCTAGTGCATTATGCTAGCTCTAATGTAGCTAGTGTATTATGCTAGCTCTAATGTAGCTATTGTATTATGCTAGCTCTAATGTAGCTAGTGCATTATGCTAGCTCTAATGTAGCTAGTGCATTATGCTAGCTCTAATGTAGCTAGTGCATTATGCTAGCTCTAATGTAGCTAGTGTATTATACTAGCTCTAATGTAGCTAGTGTATTATGCTAACTCTAATGTAGCTAGTGCATTATGCTAGCTCGCTATTGTATTATGCTAACTCTAATGTAGCTAGTGCATTATGCTAGCTCTAATGTAGCTATTGTATTATGCTAGCTCTAGTGCATTATGCTAGCGCTAGTGCATTATGCTAGCTCTAATGTAGCTAGTGCATTATGCTAGCTCTAATTAGCTAGTGCATTATGCTAGCTCTAATTAGCTAGTGCATTATGCTAGCTCTAATGTAGCTATTGTATTATGCTAGCTCTAATGTAGCTATTGTATTATGCTAACTCTAATGTAGCTATTGTATTATGCTAACTCTAATTAGCTAGTGCATTATGCTAGCTCTAATGTAGCTAGTGCATTATGCTAACTCTAATTAGCTAGTGCATTATGCTAGCTCTAATGTAGCTATTGTATTATGCTAACTCTAATGTAGCTAGTGCATTATGCTAGCTCTAATGTAGCTATTGTATTATACTAACTCTAATTAGCTAGTGCTCTAATGTAGCTATTGTATTATGCTAACTCTAATGTAGCTAGTGCATTAATGTAGCTATTGTATTATGCTAGCTCTAATGTAGCTATTGTATTATGCTAGCTCTAATGTAGCTATTGTATTATGCTAACTCTAATGTAGCTAACTAGTGCATTATGCTAGCTCTAATGTAGCTAGTGTATTATGCTAACTCTAATTAGCTAGTGCATTATGCTAGCTCTAATGTAGCTAGTGTATTATTGTCAGAGATGCCTCTAACAGACCCCCTGCCAACCTCAACAACCCTCAACAATGAATGAGTCAACATGGTTATACACACTACAGACAACTACACCAGCCCTGAACTAACTACAAACTACATGAACTACACCTTGTGAAAGGATTCAAAAGGATCTGTGGGCAAGATAACCAGATTCTGGGTGCAAGACCACAGGATCCTGGGCAAGAATAAGCCATGTGCATAATTGTGTGCAACACTAACTATTATTATATAAGTAATAAAGTTAGCTAGCTAGAGAGAGAGAGAGAGACATTGACTCAGCGGAACTAGAACTATCGTGTATAACAGGATAGTCAGCTGAAGGATAAGATACCCAGAGTATATCGTGATCTTATAGATGTTATGTATTGTATGATTGTATGTCTTTGCTGAAGTAGTTAACCATTAATATTTTTATCATTGAATAGGAGGGCTGTGAGAGAGAGAGCCAAGGTGTGGTTGACTTGGGCTAACCAGATCAATACTGAGGCAGTGAGAGCAGGGGTATTGAGATGTTAGTCGGCGCATACTTTGTAGTTGTCCTAATAAAGAGAGGTCAACGGGAGTACAACGTATGACATTTGGTGGCAGCGGTGGGATACTCACAAGAGATTGAGTGTGATCCTGGATTATCTGTGTTGACTAACCAAATTGTATTTTGTTTTGTTGTGCAGCAGCTAGTCTTGACTCAAGGGATACAGTCACACGGCTAGTGATGAAAAAACCCAGAACCTGAGGAAGAAATCAAGCTAGATTATGGTGTTGTTTTATTTATTTTTCTTTGGATTACTACCAGAGATCCTAAAGGAGGGTTCTGAGTATACCCTAGGAAGAATCGACTGAGGAGAGAGTTGATACCAATTAATTGGTTTGGTGTTTAATTCAATTGTAGGAATGACACAAATAGGAGAAGAGACTCCCCCCATTGGTCTCCACGAGTCGTCACGACGCTTTCGAACAGCCACTCTGGAGGGACCAATGGATCATTTCATGGCGCAGTGGATGCAAATGGACAACGAGAGAAAAGAAAGGGAGAACCAAGAACGACAGGAGGATCGTCGGGAGCGACACGAGCAGCAGGAGAGGACAACCAACAACAAGAGTTGTTACGGGCGCTCGCTGACCAACGTGGACCAGACAGACCTCCTGTTCCCGAGGCAGCACTGCCTCGAGGATCCAAATTAACTCTACACAAATTTCAAGAAGGAACCGACGACATGGGAGTCTTCTTAGAGACTTTTGAAGCAACAGCAAGAGCTGGAAGATGGCCCAGGGATCAATGGTCACTCTTCCTAAGGGGCTCATTGGCTGGAGCAGGCCTAACTGCCGTGGCGTCGATGACGGCAGATCAACAAGCTGACTATGATGCAGTCAAAGAAGAACTACTGCGGGAGTATCACATCTCAACTGACACTTTTCGAAAAAGAACCTTTGATACTCCCTTCGATCTGAAAACCCCTGACTCTTGGCTGTCACAACACCGCCACAGTTTCAAACAGTGGATGGCTTCATCAGACCAAGACATCGAGACAACCGTATTGATGGAAAATACGCTCAGATTTTTATCAAGGTGATTGTAGGGCCAGATTAGGAACGCCAACCCAAGCTCGTATGATGAAATGACAGAAGCCATAATCAGACGTTTGGACAATCAGAGTCCCTCGAGAAAAGAAATGGATACAAAGAGAATAGAGAAACCTGGAGAAAGAGACCACTTTCGATCAAAGGAATACAGACCACAACAACAACAAAACAATGGATTGCCCTATTCAAGGCAGGAACAAGGGGGTGGGGTCCGCACTCGCCCAACACCCAAGGACCTGTCAAGAATAGAATGCTTTCGTTGTGGAAAAAAAGGACACCTCAGGAGAGACTGTCACGTAAAATTGGAGAGCGCCAATTTTGGAGGTACTACGTCTGTACCGGCTCATCGACCAAAATTGACGAGAAAGGTACGTGTGAATGGTAAATCGGTGTTGGCTTTACTAGATACAGGTTGCACCAAGTCGCTCATCCACCCGCGATGTGTGGATCCAGCCGACCGGTTGGGATGGAAGATTCCGTACACAACAGCAAGTTCCAAAAAAACTTGGTTTCCAGCAGCACGTATCCGTCTGGAGATTGAGAAGAATACCTGTGAAATGGCTGTGGGAGTATCTCCCCACCTCACAGTGGACTTGGGCAGGACGTCCTGAGATTTCATACGCTATTGAGGACAGCTCTGGCAGATGAGAGCCTCAATGAGACAGAACAGCCAGAAACGATGGAACCTGGATCGACCAAAGACGATGTGGTCATGGTGACCACCCGAGCTGAGAAAGAAAGAAGAAGACGGCGCAACAAGAGATTGCTAATCTCCAAGAACGAGAGGGAGCCATTAGCCATGACTTGGAGCCTGAAAACAAACAAGAATTAGGTGAAATATTGGTGAGATGTTTGGAAGCCCAAGAGAAACCTGTCGAAAAATCGATGAGGTTAGATCAGATTTCATCACAACAACTTGGCTCTCTTCAGCTGACAGACCCCACACTCGAGGAGTGGAGGAGTCAAGATGACGGAGATGGTGGGGGAGATTTCTGTTGGAAGGATGGATTGCTATACAAGGAAGGGTAGAGGAAAACTTACTGGTTGTTCCCCAATATTGTAGGGATGAAGTTCTTCGAATGGTACACTGTTCCCCAACAGCTGGGCACTTTGGAGAGACAAGAACCCTAGACACATTGAGAAAGAGGGTAGACTGGCCCAGAATGACGGTAGACGTAAAGGAGATGTGTCAGTCGTGTCAGGCCTGCCAAATGGCAGCCCCAGCGACCTTGAAGAGAGCACCCTTACAACCCCTACCCATCATCTGCACACCATTTGACCGAATCGCGATGGATATCTTCGGACCCCTTCGTAGAACCAAATCTGGTAAAAAGTGTGTTAGTAATCATTGATTATGCCACTAAATGGCCTGAGGCATTTCCGTTACGTAATATTACATCTGAATCAATCATTGAGTGTTTGATAGAAGTGACATCAAGACTGGGAATCCCTAAGGAAGTATTGACTGATAATGGGACTAACTTCATGTCATCTATGATGAAGAGGTTTGTGAGAAAACAGGGATACACCAAATCAAAACGTCTCCATACCGTACCACCCACAAACTGATGGGATGGTCGAACGCTTCAACTCTACGTTGAAGCGTTTGCTACGGAAAATGATCCAGAAAGGTAATATAGAGTGGGACAAACGTTTACCGTTCTTATTATGGGCATACCGAGGCTCCACCCACAAGTCCACCGGCTACTCGCCCTATCAGTTGATATTTGGACGGAAAATGAGAACACCTCTCGATGAACTGATCGAGATGTGGAGTGGGAGGGGTGAGAATGATGAACAAGATGTAGTGCAGTACCTACATCTACTCCGAGAGAGGATGGCCCTCATTGGAGAAATTGCCAACTTGAAAGAGGAAGGAGAAAAGAAGGTATCACAAGCAGCATCATGACATGAAAGCGACAAAAAGAGAGTTCGAGGTAGGTGACTGTGTGTTAGTATTCCAGCCCAGAAAATTCGACAAGCTGAATAGTGAATGGCGGGGCCCAGTAACAATTACGAGAAAGATAACAGATGTTACCTATGAAGTGGATATGGAGCATGGAAGGAAAAGGCTTCGCACTTTCCACATTAACAGTATGAAGGAGTGGCATCCTCCAACAGCAGCCGTGTTCCTAGCAGTGGATGATGACCCTAATGACGAAGCAAGTGAAAAGGTGGAAGATAGTCATAGCAGCACATTGACTAACCAGCAAGAAAGGGAACTGCACGAAGTAACGAGCGAGTTCTCTGATGTCATCAGTGATGACCCTGGAAGGACCAACATGGTGAGTCACAATATTGACACTAGTGATGCTACACCCATCCGTTTACCCCCCTACCGCCTACCACACGCATCTCATGAGTTCCTTCGGAAAGAGATCAAGGATTTACTAGGATTGGGCATTATTAAACCCTCACGAAGTTTGTGGGCGGCTCCAGTGGTCTTGGTCCCCCAAAAAGACGGTGGTAAAAGACTCTGCGTAGACTACCGCAAACTCAACCTCGTCACCAAGGCTGATCCTTATCCTATACCCCGAGTAGAGGACATGATTGATGAAATTGGACAAGCAAATTACATTACCGCACTAGACCTTACAAAAGGGTATTGGCAGGTCCCAGTGACGAAGGCAAGTCAGGAGAAGACTGCCTTTATTATGCCCTGGGGTAAGTACCAGTTTGTAACCATGCCCTTCATGGTCTAGTCAACGCCCCGCCCCATCCACCTTCCAACATCTGATGGATCAATTACTGGAGGGAACCCAGACATTTTCAGCATGATATTATCATCCATAGCCAAACCTGGGAAGATCATCGAGAACATGTGAAAGAAATCTTACAAAGATCAGGCCTCACGATCAAGAAGTCTAAATGCAAGTTTGCATGCAATGTATGTGTGTACTTAGGGCATACAGTGGGGAAGGAAGAGGTTCACCCCCTGCAGGCTAAAGTACGAGCTGTCAGAGAGTTTGTCCAACCTATCACAAAAAAGGATGTCCGTGCATTCTTTGGACTTTGTGGTTTCTATCGAAGGTTTATCCCTGACTTCTCGATGATCGCGAACCCATTGACCGAGTTAACCAGGAAGAATAAATCTAACATAGTGGTGTGGAGTGAAGAAACACAACAAGCCTTTCAGAAATTGAAGGACGCACTTACCCACTACCCCATGTTAGCCACACCCCTGTGGGACAAGCCCTTCGTCTTTCAAACCGACGCTTCCGACTTCGGGATAGCATACGTACTCGCACAGAGAAACGAACTGAACGAGGAACACCCAATCGCCTATGGATCAAGCTATTACCACGAGAAAGAAAGTTCTCCACTATTGAGAAAGAAGTACTAGCAATTGTGGAAGGTACAAATCATTTTCGAGTATACTGGAAGGCACAGAATTTACAATTGAAACAGACCATGACCCACTGACCTACCTTGTGAAGCTAAAAGATAACCATGGGAGAATTGGGAGGTGGGCATTATCGATGCAGCCCTATCACTATACCATCAAACATAAACCTGGCCATTTAAATACAAATGCTGATGAACTTTCACACGAGAACAAGAACTAAAAGGGAGTGTCAGAGATGCATATAACAGACCCCCTGCCAACCTCAACAACCCTCAACAATGAGAGAACAAGAACTAAAAGGGAGTGTCAGAGATGCCTATAACAGACCCCCTGCCAACCTCAACAACCCTCAACAATGAGTCAACGGGTTATAGAGACACTACAGACAACTACACCAGCCCTGACCAAACTACAAACTACACCTTGTGAAAGGATTGAACAGGATCTGTGGGCAAGATAACCAGATTCTGGGTGCAAGACCACAGGATCCTGGACAAGAATAAGCTGTGTGCATAGTGCAACACTAACTATTATTATATAAGTAATAAAGTTAGCTAGCTAGAGAGAGAGAGAGAGACATTGACTCAGCGGAACTAGAACTATCGTATAACCAGGATAGTCAGCTGAAGGATAAGATACCCAGAGTATATTGTGATCTTATAGATGTTATGTATTGTATGATTGTATATCTTTGCTGAAGTAGTTAACCATTTTATCATTGAATAGGAGGGCTGTGAGAGAGAGAGCCAAGGTGTGGTTAACTTGGGCTAACCAGATCAATACTGAGGCAGTGAGGTCAGGGGTATTCAGCCGTTAGTCAGTGCATACTTTGTAGTTGTCCTAATAAAGAGAGGTCAACGGGAGTACAAAGTATGACGATTATGCTAGCTCTAATTAGCTAGTGTATTATGCTAGCTCTAATGTAGCTAGTGCATTATGCTAACTCTAATTAGCTAGTGTATTATGCTAGCTCTAATGTAGCTAGTGTATTATGCTAGCTCTAATGTAGCTAGTGCATTATGCTAACTCTAATTAGCTAGTGTATTATGCTAGCGCTATTGTATTATGCTAGCTCTAATGTAGCTAGTGTATTATGCTAGCTCTAATGTAGCTAGTGTATTATGCTAGCTCTAATGTAGCTAGTGTATTATGCTAACTCTAATGTAGCTAGTGTATTATGCTAGCTCTAATGTAGCTAGTGTATTATGCTAGCTCTAATTAGCTAGTGTATTATGCTAGCTCTAATTAGCTAGTGTATTATGCTAGCTCTAATGTAGCTAGTGTATTATGCTAGCTCTAATTAGCTAATTAGCTAGTGTATTATGCTAGCTCTAATTAGCTAGTGTATTATGCTAGCTCTAATGTAGCTAGTGTATTATGCTAGCTCTAATTAGCTAGTGTATTATGCTAATGTAGCTAGTGCATTATGCTAGCTCTAATATAGCTAGTGCATTATGCTAGTCAGTGTATTATGCTAGCTCTAATATAGCTAGTGCATTATGCGAGAGGCACTTCTTCAGGCGGGCCCATGGCTATCGGCCCTGCAGGGATCAATAAAAGGGCGCAGCAGCTATAATCTCAGTCCCCATCATTTTTGCTCTCAGCACAACGAGCGAGAAGGATCGGGCTTCTACATACCCGGCCACTTTCCCATTGCATGAAGGGCCTCAATGCCTGGAAGGTTTGCATGGACCAAGAGACAAAGATGAGTCTGGGCCAGAACAGTCAAGGGCAAAGGGTGCAAGTCTCGACTGGGATCCATATCTCAGTGCGACAGGGGCCGAGTCAGCACTGAAGAGGGTTGCTCACAAGCACGTCTGATAAGTGCCTTTTGGCAGATGCCAATTAGCACCACATCTCAGACTGTGAACTGCAGAGAGCTAACTCTTATCTTGCTTATTATTGTTCCTTGGTCTTTCATAAGGAATACCTCACCTCACTTAGGAATGGATGATGCGTAATACGAGTTGACTTCACCATCGCATGGACTGGCTGGTCAGCTAAATAGAGCACACTTCAAGCTGATGACAGCAAGTAGCAGAAGGAAGAGAAGCATCAGAAAGAAGAGGAAAAGAAACTCGAAAAAGATGAAAGAAAACAACTGCAGGGATTAGAGAAGAAACAATCTCAAGAAGAAAGGGAGAGCTACAACACAAAAGCAAGGGTCGAGGAAGAATGTGAAAGAGATCTTGAAGAAAAGATACTCCAGGAAGAGGAGAGATTGCGAGAGAAAAGATTTCAAAATGAAGAAGACCCTTTCCAATACAAGAAGAAAGTGCATCAAGTGGCCTCATCTGCAGTGCACACTGAAGAGAAAACCGAAAAATCTTTGGAGAGTCCACGAAGGAAAATTGACGAAAGTTGAGGAGTCCAGACGATCAAAGATATGGCACGCACACATGTTTTACACTTGCTTGTCACGGGCTGCTTCTTGTCATATTTATTGTCACGTGTCTCCACTGCTACCTCACTCAGTTTAGAAGAAGATGAGTTTTTGTTTGTCCTTGTTCAGATCCGGCTTGGACCGCTTGTATGTGATTTAGCATTGCACTTGAACATGTGAGCACATCAAGAGGCTTTCAATCAAATAAGATGATATAAAAATATACTTTTAAACGATTCTCTTCAAATGAGCTTCCAAATACTTCAGTCTTCATCAGGGCAAATACTTCAGTCTTCATCAGGCAAATACTTCAGTCTTCATCAGGGCAAATACTTCAGTCTTCATCAGGGCAAATGAAGATATTTCGTTTGAAATGTTGGCGCTAAAAACAGGTTCAAAGAGGATCCTTCAAGTATTTGATGTCAGCTGAAAGTAACCGCATAAGAAAAAATTCTTGGAATTACATTATGCGGGAGTGGTATCATTACGTTGGAATGAACGTCTTGGACAAGGTCTCGCTCAACAAAGTTAACTCGAATTAATCAGGTCTTGTAATTTTAATACGGACGATTACCTTATAACTCAATGGAGGCAAAACTAGAAATCCCAGCCTTCGCACAAGAAGAAAATCAGCTGTCACGGGGGAGGTGAGTCTATATTCAAAACAGCTGTCTACTTACGAATGTGTGGTTGGCCAGTCGAAGAAAAAATAGAGAGGCTCCCTTCCAACCAGCATATTACCATCTAGATTATACGAATACTTGCTATCTGGATCTGTTTTTATAGATGTAGTCATCCATTGTGTATTGTCAAACGATCAATAATTACTTTCAATGTTACAATTCTAGCAATTTAGCCAGTAGGAAGAGGAAGACGCATGCATCTCCTGGTATATACACCCGGGCATCAGGAGGATTAAGGCAGGCGTTATGAACGTAATAAATTCACACTGTGGTGAATCACAAACAATCATCTTTACAAGATCACCTCATCGACAGATCAAAATATATTACTGGAATTGGTGGCCATGACCAATTAACGTTGTCAGATGTTTCTTCCCAACAAAGAACTTGAGGGAGATAACGTCAACAAAAAAGCATCCAGTCAGGAATCATCCAATCCTCTGTCATATGATTTGATATGTAAGCCACATGGAATCCAATACACAAAATCACAAGATGAATGCTCCGAAAATGTATTTGGCAATTCTAGACTTATATATAATTGCAAACCACCAGGAGAAGCTCAAGATGAGAATATTCTGGATTTACCGAGTCCGGCTGCCCAAAACAAATCGTGCTTTTCCTTGATATACTCAACGTGTGTCTCTGTTTTAGTCCCAGGCCACATTGCTGCTGCCTCTGGAACATTATATTATTATAATCACCCTCTCAATAATCAACTTCGAATTGTCCTCACTCGACGTTTCGACTAGATGCTCGAGCCTTCATCAGGTTATATTATTTGTTGCTGCAAAACAGATGGCACTAATTTAGGAGACTCTAAAGATGTACTGTGCTAAAATTAGATGCTTTTATATATACATCTTTACTGTGTGTATTCAAACCATAAGAGCAAGTTGGACTGGAGGGTTGACTTAATTAAGAACTTCTCAGCTGTCACAACCATTTCAATATTCACATACACACCAAGATTACAGTTCATCTCTATCTAGCTCTCTCTATGCAACCAACTCAGGGACATTTTGTAGAGGTAATGAGGGATAGTTTCTCCAAGATGCATGCTCAAACCTAAACTGCAGCATTGTGAGGCAGTGTTTGAAGTTCAGTAAAAATATATCTTATTTATGTGTTGCTAAAGGAACTTTTTACCTTGGCCAATGTGCTTTCTTGTCGTCAATTCTAGCTGGTTGATGCTGTAACAATTGATGCTGTAACAAGGCAATGATAAATGAGTGTGGCATATGACGGGATCAAAACTTACTTTGTAGGGCTTTTAAAAAAAATATTCCAACCACAAAGGTTAGATGCAGCAACGAAAATATATCTATTCCGAATGACACTTTCATCTTGAAAAAAATGCAGCTGGGTATATTATAGCCCTCCAAAATTTAATCAGTTTTGTTTGTTATGGCTAACTAGATAGATAGATCTTCAGGTACAGTGTAAGTAATGATATCTGCATCTTGGCCAACCCCAACCTAAGCATGAGGAGCTTTGTCTGGAGAATTCTGGCTTGGGTTGATGAGTGCCATCAAGAAGCAGGAGTTTGACAGAATCCAGACCTTCTCTTTGATGATAAAATTGTAGTCGAATGCTTCTCAACTTTTCTCTGCATCAGTTGGCTTCCTGTGTAGATGCCAGGGTAGTCTATGTAGTAGCAAAACATGTAAGTCTCAGCCACTTGGGTCATATTATGAACGAAGTTGCTCTATTCCAAGGGTCGTATGGATCGTCTTTCTCACTTCGACCAAGCAGCTAGTCTGGGCAACAGTGCCTCATCTTGCCGATTCTGTTGTAGTCCTCACTCACCTCTTATCTCTATAGGTAATACCCACCACTGATAATCTTTCTCGCCAGAAGTTGTCGAGTTGTTGTGCTTCCATTTAACCACACATACTTTTTATTATGGACATAATGAATAGGTCATGGACATAATGAATAGGTCAGTTGTGGTTGAGAGTACTACAGGAGACTGGTTCCTTAGCAACCACAGAGCTACCTAGTTTTTAACCACACAATCCCACCCACAAACCCATCAGCATAAAACAAAAACTAGTTAGAAAGTCCGTAGTGTGCATTGATTAAATAGTGTGCATTGATTAAACTGCATTAGAGGAGAGGGGAGGGGGGAACATTTTTCATGAACATTCATATCCAACATTTTCACATTTCTTGGGAAGGGGGGAAAAAGTTGCTACTTACTGGACCCTCACCGACCCCTCACCCTCTAAGCAAGAACAAAAAGTAGCTCGATCCTTTCACCACCTTCTCTTCACTTTCTTGCACTGAAACATGAAAGGCTGAAACATGAAAGGCTTATTGCACAAACATTCTCACTCGCCCATTCAATCAACTTTTTACACCCGTGGTGGTTACACTTCAGTCTGTGTATGTTAAGGCTACCAATCCTTTAAAAAACTTATTGGTAGCACATGACTAGTGTATGCATTTGCTGTAAGTAATCATGGTAAGGGTTCATTATAATTCATCACAGTCGTGAATGGTGTGGATCTGACTTGCTGCAAGCTTTATCCTCCACAGATAGCTAAGATGGAACACATAGTCCTCGTTCACTCACTCGTGATTTAGGAAGGGGAGGACACACTATCTGCTTTTCTGAAGTGTGGGAAAGCACAGTAGTGGAACGACCATCAGAGCCTTCAGCACTGTATAAATAAATACCTAACTACAATGACTCAAATTCAGCTCTTGGCATTACAGTTCTGCAGAAATGGGCTTTAAGTAAGCAGATGTTCCAGGTAAGGATGACCCTGTTGGACACGTGTGCTTCACATTCTCGTCAGCCTGGGCGGCGAGTTGTAACTCCCTCTTTCGTTTGCACAACAATTTACCTAACTTACTTTGTTGCATTTTTAATAGTGCGATCCTTTACCTTCTTCTCACTTATGGGGCCCCACCCACTGCAGACAAAACGCTTGACTGCGTAACTAGCTAGTTACAGATACAAGCGAAGTCAAGTCATGGAGGTCCTTCAGGAAGATTACTACAAACTGAGAGTAAGTGTCGGGAAACGCAATATAATGTAATACTAGTATCGATACTAGTCGATTTTATTAATTTAGAATAAGTACTCTGAGCTGTTGGAGAAACGGCTGGCTGTATCCAAATTGGAAAATGAATGCAGAGCTAAAGTAACCGGTCTTCAAGAAAGAATCCAATCAGTGGATTCAAAGTGAGTAAGACTAGCAAGTTAGTTATGTTATTCTATGGTTTGGTTGAGTTGTAACTCATCTGCTTGTCCATTGCATAAAGGAACAAGCAAGGTGCAGAGGAAGTTTGTATTGTCAGTGATGGTTTGCATGAGATGGCGTCGAACTTTCCCACTTCTCCAAACCTCCTACTGCGGCTTATTCTAGGAGACATCTCAGTTGTCCTCCTCAACAGAGAAGACAAGTATGTTTGAGTGGTGCTTCCATGGCAATCGAGTCGTAGTTATACAAAATCCTTCTCTGTGTGTTATATTGCAGAGTTGTTTACAAGCAGAACTACGAACAGTTCAAGAGGTTGAACGTGGTCATCATGTTTGTGCTGAGCATCGCCTCATTGATATTTGGTGACAACATGTAAGCTAGCTTGTTTTTGGTGTTGTTAAATATTTCACCTGATGCTTGTACTTGTTTTGCACGAGTTAGCGTGGTGGGGAGGGGGTGAGAATGGTGGCCCCGTAAAAGCATTTAATATGAATTAAATATTGCTCACTTTGGCAGCTAATGGTTACAGCACTAAACTACTTTCAGCTCCTTGAACACGCCCAATAGGCCCGGAATGTTTTATCCAAGACACTAATTGGCCTCAAATGGTGGAAACCTGGAAAACCTGTTCGTCATGGTTATTATTACGTATTTAATGTGCTTAACAACAATCTAACAACAATCATGCCAAAACAAGTCCCTTCACATCATCTTTGTGGTTCAAATTTCTCTGTAGATAATATGAATTGTCTCTATAGCAAACAATAACTTATGATTTTCCAACCTAAGATTAAGTGCTATACAGGACCAGGGAAGGTCGCACTTCAGTCGTGTTAATATGTGAAAATCAATCATGGTTAAAAGAAAGTAGAGGTCAATGAGTGCCGAGAAAGATACATGTTGTCAAGGTAGAAGTGGGTCAGACAAGGATATTGCATTCTAGTCCAGAACTGCCCAACCTTTTTCCTCGAGTATCCTGGGATTACTCTGGGGTGGGGCGGGGTGAGGATGTCCCTGATGGGGGTAGGGAGGGAATATCCCTGGTGGGGGTGAGGAAATCTCATGCTTGTGGGGGTGGGGAGGGTCCCAGGATGTCCCTGGTGGGGATGACTGACTGTACATCATTAGATCTTTAGCTAGGACTAGAGGTATTCTAGTACATAGGTCTAGGGCCCAGGGTTGTATACAGAAATTTTGCCAAGGGGGGGCGAACTTGAGATATGGAAAAATAAGGGGGGGCGGAGAGCCTGGATGGTGCGGAAAGGGGACGTGCACCCTGGGCTTCCGCGTGGAGTACGAAAGTGTTTTACCCACAGGTATTTTTGCAGTACTAACTGTATATATAGCTGCTACTTATGATGGCATGCACTTTTTCTAAAATCTTTAGTACAACATTCCATCTTAAATATTTGCTGAAGTTGCATGCTACGGCAATCAGCATATATAGATTAGATATAGTCACTTGTCACTCGTATAATGGAGGTGGGCTTTTGTGAAATCGAATTATGTTGCATTCCATGCATTTTCTTACAAAATCATGGACAACAGGTTTCATACACAATTTTTCTCTAGTTCTCTAGGGGGGGGGGGGTGGAATTGGTTGGTCACTTGGTGCCCTAATTTTTGTTAATATTTTCTTAACATGTTCATAAGTCGTAAAAGGGGGGTCTGGGGGGAAGATCCCCCCATATTTTTTTTTGCTTTTACAATGTCTGAGGATAGCTATTTTGACTGACTACCAATGGCATTATGCTATACCGAACTATGGCTAGACTGTATATATTTCTCATGATATTGTAGCTGCTTGGAAAAAGGAGAGCATGTGTCATGACACGATGACATCACACACCACCACGTGCTCTCCTTTGTAGGTTTGTCACTTCTTTTGTTTCTCCTTCTTTCCCACTCCCTCTCTCTCAGTATTTTTAACTCAGTCCATTATGTCATGGTCTTCAAGTCTAATCTTAGACATGATGTCATCACACGCCACCACGTGTTCTCCTTTGTAGGTTTGTCACTTCTTCAGTTCCCTCCTTCTTTCCCACTCTCTCTCAGTATTTTTAACTCAGTCCATTATGTCATGGTCTTAAAGTCTCTATAAAAGAAACCTTACTAGCTGATTTCTCTTCATATTAATATGGATATTCGCTCATACTTTGCAAGTACTTCTCAAGCCTCTTCTCATGCTAATAGCAGCGATAGCGAAGATAGCAGAACAGATAGCTCTGAGCATGTCGAGGCATCTAGTCCTAGCCTTAGTCCTCCACCTTCAAAGAAAAGCAAGCAAAACAAACACCGCTCTTCTGTATCCACGAAGAGAAAATACTCTAAGAGCTGGGAGAAAGATTTCAGTTGGCTCTATTATGACGAGGATAGCGATGGTGCCTTTTGCAAGGTTTGCAAGCAATCTGGTCTGCAGCGTACTGGAGGAGTGTGGGTCACACAACCTTGCAGAAATTGGAAGAAAGCTGTTGAAAAAATGAAAGCTCATGCGAGAAGTGACTTCCATATCCATGCAACTCAAGCTCTTTTTGCAGCTAAAGGAGCAGCCAAAGGTGGAACAGTTGTACAGCAACTCCAGAATGTTTTAGCTCGCAAAAGAGCTCAGAACAGAGCTGCAGTGAAGTGCCTGATCCTACTCACTCATTTTCTTACGAAAGAACAAGTTGCACATTCGACAAAATTTGAGAAGCTGGTTGACGTGGTGGTTCGATGTGGCAGCCAACATTTGAAGCAATTCTTAGAAACTGCACCAAGAAATGCTGTGTACACATCAAGAGTGGCTGTGGTTGAATTCATCGAATCATTGGGGACATGGGTGGAGGAGTCGATTCTGAAGCGACTTCAAAAGGCACCTATGTACAGCCTCATGGCAGATGAGTGCACAGATGTCACCAACGTAGAAGAATTGTCTGTGTTTTGCCGCTGGGAGGAAGATGGTGTACCAGTAGAGTGCTTTCTGGAGCTTATTCCATTGAAGAAGGCTGATGCAGAGACCATCTATTCTAATCTCATCGATTGTTTAAAGAAGAAAGGTCTACAAGTCGGAAGAATAGTTGGATTGGGATTTGATGGAGCTGCAACTTTTTCTGGACGAAAGACCGGGGTTCAGGCACGTATCAAGAAACATACTCCTCACGCTCTGTTTATACACTGCCACTGTCACTTACTGCAGTTGGCTTGTGTGCAAGCTGCCAATAAAACTCCTGGAATTGCTCATGTTTACAGAACATTGACTACTCTTTGGAAGCATTTTCGCAATTCCCCCAAGCGAGCAGAGTGTCTGAAGGAGGTACAGCACGTTCTTGAACTTCCAGAAATGAAAGTGATCAAGCCATCTGACACACGCTGGCTGGCACATGAAAGGTGTGTCAAAGCTGTCAAAGCAAGTTATTCTGCAATTGTAATCACCATTGGGAACATCTACGAGACGTCCCACGAGCCAGAAGCTCTTGGAATCCATGGTGCCCTCTGCAAATTGTCTACGATTGCAGCTATATATTTGCTTGATTTCACTCTACCACAAGTAGCCAAGCTCAGCAAAGCACTTCAGGCAGAGCAGCTTGACCTCTCGTTGATATCATTCCTTGTTGATGCTACTGTTAAATCCTTGGATGATGCAGTTTTGCCTGGAGCGAACTGGGTGTTGGAGCTTCTTGAAAACGTTGAAGACTTGAAGTCATCTACAAAGGTGTCTATTGACGCTGATAAAATACTTTCGTTCCAGAATGTTGTTGGTAAGCCTTTTGTTGCTGATTTAAAGGCCAACATAACAAGCCGATTTTCTTCATCCAACGCTGTTGTATCAGCATTGTCTATATTCGATCCACGGAAAGTTCCAAAACCAGATTCAGTATCTTTTCCCACTTATGGAGACACGTCTGTTGAGAAACTGATTGCTCACTACGGAGAAGATAGAGATGCAGAAACATTGGATGGAGAAGAAACAGTGAAGACAGCCATGATTTCCACTGAAATACTTACAGAGTGGAAAACATTCCGCCAGCTGTTAGTCAAGCAACCACGGGATACTACTGCATCACAGCTGAAAGAACTTGTTTCAAACGACATGCTCAAGGCCATGTTTCCCAATTTGCACAAGATTGCCTCCATCTGCTTATCGATTCCAGTTTCTACTGCTTCTGTGGAGAGAAGCTTCTCACAGATGAAGATGATCAAGACTCGTTTGCGTAATTCTCTAAGTGACTGCAGCCTTTCTCACCTTATGAGGATTGCTATAGAGGCACCAGAAGTACTCTCTGAGAGCGACCTTGAAGAGATTGTGGACGTATGGCAGAGAAAACCAAGAAGAACCTCAGTTTGACATTCCTATCATTTGAACCTGATATCATAAGCTTATTACACCTTTCTTGTATTACACCTTTCTTGACATTATTTTTAAAAATATCTCTAATTTCAAGGGGGGGGGGCGAGAATGATACAAGGGGGGGCGAATGCCCCCCCCCGCCCCCCCCTAAATACACCCCTGAGGGCCATAGCTAATATATCCTAGGGCTATAGCTAAGGATTGGGATGTTATAGGGAAGGACCTGGGATAAAGCTAGGAGTATTCTAGGGCTAGGGATGTTCTAGATCCTGGGATAGTCCCAAGTATCTCAGGACACAAGTATTCCACCATCCAGTCAGTCACCCTCACTAGAGACATCCCGGGAGAGTCCCAAGTATTCCACTATCATGATGTATAGCCCCAAGTGTCCAATATCCATGCTGTATAGTCAGTACCCTCACTAGGGACATCCCGGGAGAGTCAAGTAGCCATGCTGTATAGTCAGTCACCCTCACTAGAGACATCCCGGGAGAGTCAAGTAGCCATGCTGTATAGTCAGTACCCTCACTAGGGACATCCCGGGAGAGTAAAAGTATCCATGCTGTGTAGTCAGTCACCCTCACTACGGACATCCCAGAAGAGTCTCAAGTGTTCCAATATCTATGATGCTGTATAGTCGGTCATCGTCACTAGGGACATCCCTGGATGGTTCCAAGGTTCCCAGGAACCCTGGGATGTTCTATGTGTTAGTACTGAGCAGCCTTCTCATATTGGTTGACTAGTGGCACGTACTTGAGACTGTATGTACCTATGCCGACACTTACCTGTTTGTAGAAGCAAGCATCAGCTGCATGTGTGCTTAGGAATGATAACTTTCCTAAGGTGACAGGTAGAGCATTGAAGTGGGTGTGGTATAAAATGGTGCCAATGAACATGCATCCAGTTCTTGCGTGTGTGTTTCTGTTCTGTGTGTTTCTGTTCTGCTTTTTTTTCTCTTCTTCCTTTTTTTTTTGGCTGTTATTATATTTTTTAATAAGGGTGACTATACGTATCCCCTTCTTTTTTTCTTCTTCTTTCAAACTATTTTTTTGTCCATGTAACAGATCAAGAAACTACAAAGAGAACACATCTTGCATGACATTTGCCTTAAGCTCCCTCCTGTACCTAGGTGAGCATTTAGCTCCCTCCTGTACCTAGGTAATCATTAAGCTCCCTCCTGTACCTAGGTAATCATTAAGCTCCCTCCTGTACCTAGGTAATCATTAAGCTCCCTCCTGTACCTAGGTAATCATTGAGCTCCCTCCTGTACCTAGGTAATCATTAAGCTCCCTCCTGTACCTAGGTAATCATTAAGCTCCCTCCTGCACCTAGGTAATCATTAAGCTCCCTCCTGTACCTAGGTAATTATTAAGCTCCCTCCTGTACCTAGGTAATCATTAAGCTCCCTCCTGTACCTAGGTAATTATTCAGCTCCCTCCTGCACCTAGGTAATCATTAAGCCCCCTCCTGTACCTAGGTAATCATTAAGCCCCCTCCTGTACCTAGGTAATTATTAAGCTCCCTCCTGTACCTAGGTAATTATACCTAGGTAATTATTAAGCTCCCTCCTGCACCTAGGTAATTATTAAGCTCCTAGGTAATCATTAGCTCCCTCCTGTACCTAGGTAATCATTAAGCTCCCTAGGTAATTATTAAGCTCCCTCCTGTACCTAGGTAAGCATTAAAAGGGGGGGGCTCCACTGGGGCTCCACTTCAAGACTGGCTAAAAACGTTGTTGACTTTTGACTGCCCATAACTTTTTTTATAATTGTTTTGTGTAGTTAATTGTTTTGTGTAGTTAATTTTATGCTCAAATTGTTGCTTGTTCTATGTGCTTTCCAATGATATATAAAATATCTCTAGAGGCATGTTTTGTCAGAAGATGCATGCAGAAACATCCAAGGCAGTCCAAAAATTGGACCCTCCTCCGTTTGGCAGCCTCCCACAAACAAATACTTGCCTCTAGAGCTAAAGTGAGGGGCATGGCTGAATGTGTTGCCCATTTCTTCACGTGGTCTACTATGAGTGATGACACCATCAGGATAGCAGTTGGCCTCCGCCTGGGAGCTCCCCTGTGCAGACCCTACACCTGTCATCATTGTGTTGTTGCCGTGGACAGCCTGGGCTTACATGGTCTAAGCTGTCACAGAAGTGAAGGCCGTCACCACCGTCATGTTGCAATGAATGACATTGTCCACAGGGCACTCGCCTCAGCCAAAGTGCCTTCTCGGCTGGAGCCTCTGGTCTTTATCGCTCGGATAGAAAGCGACCAGATGGTGTAACAGTGGTCCCGTGGATGAGAGGAAAGTTGCTAGTGTGGGACGCGACATGCCCTGATACGTTTTCCCATTCATATGCTTCCAATGCCACCAGTAATGCAGGGGCAGTTGCAGCTTTGGCAGAGGAGAGGAAGAAGGCCAAATATTCCTACCTGGACCCATCCCACATCTTCAGTCCTATTGCCATCGAGACTTCTGGGGTTTTCGGTCCCATGACTCTGACACTCCTGAAAGATCTTGGCAACCACCTAGCCCAGATTACGGGTCAGGAGAGTTCTACCACCTTCCTCATCCAGAGGCTCTTTGTTGCTGTACAATGTGGTAATGTGGCTCAGTGTTGGGATCGGTTGACACGCTACTGACTTCAACTAATATCATTACTTCAACTTATATAATATATTATATAAATAAAAATTAAAAATTAAAAAAAACAATTAAATATATGAAATCAACAAATGAATGAATGAAGAATAAAAAATATAAAAAATATTTTTTTAAATAAAAAAATAATAAAAAAATTAAAAAAGCTGTATAGTTTGTCAAAGCTAACAGCTGTGATTGTGAAACCACATTGCAATAACTAAAATGGGTGTTGAATGGCAAAGTGCCATATTTGATTACTTGGTAAAAAAACCCAAGTAATCAAATATTTTTTACCAAGTAATCAAATACTGGCATGTTGCCATTCAACACCCACTTTAGTTATTGCAATGTGGTTTCACTTAAATCAGACAAACTACAAACCGCTTTTGTTTAAAAAAAAGAGTTGTGGGAGGCTGCCAAACGTGGAGGAGGGTCCAATTTAGGGACTGCCTTGGATGTTTCTGCATGTATCTTCTGACAAAACATGCCTCTAGAGATATTTTATAATATCATTGGAAAGCACATAGAACAAGCAACAATTATTAACTACACAAAACAATTATAAAAAAGTTATGGGCAGTCAAAAGTCAACAAGTTTTTAGCCAGTCTTGAAGTGGAGCCCCAATGGAGCTCCCTCCTGCACCTAGGTAAGCATTAAGCTCCCTCCTGTACCTAGGTAATCATTAAGCTCCCTCCTGCACCTAGGTAAGCATTAAGCTCCCTCCTGCACCTAGGTAAGCATTAACTTTAATTTTTTTTAAACCTGTGGTTACAACTTTAGAGCTCAGTAGATTCTGCAAACTTCATGGTATGGACTTGATATATAGCTCAGAAGATAGGTCTCTCTGTGTGCTCTCTTTTGATACTAAAATATGTTTCATAGGTATAACTATAGGCAAGTTACTAGACCCTAAAGCGGAGGGACCTCAAAAACCTGCACGCCGTCCAAAACCACTCCGAGATGCGAAGTGCCAAAAAATTAAAAATGGTACAGGAAGCTCTAGAGTCTAGAGCATACAAGGACCATTTTGAGTAGGCGTTAAAAATTTATTACCTGGTCAAGCGCATGGTTGGAAAATTGAAGGAGTCGACAAATCAACACCTTCAATTTTCTACCCGCTCGCTTGACCAGGTAATAATGCTCAAAAGATAGGTTTCTCTGTGTGCTCTCTTTTGATACTAAAATATGTTTCATAGGTATAACTATAGGCAAGTTACTAGACCCTAAAGCGGAGGGACCTCAAAAACCTGCACCCGAAAACCGCCGTCCAAAACCACTCCGAGTTGCGAAGTGCAAAAAAATTAAAAATGGTACGAGTGGCTAGAGGAAGCTCTAGACTCTAGAGCATACAAGGACCATTTTGAGTAGACGTTAAAAATTTATTACCTGGTCAAGCGCGCGGTTGGAAAATTGAAGGCGTCGACAAATCAACACCTTCAATTTTCTACCCGCGCGCTTGACCAGGTAATAAATTTTTAACGCCTACTCAAAATGGTCCTTGTATGCTCTAGAGCAGTGTTTACTAAATTACGGCCCGTGGGCCAGATCCGGCCCACTAAGCTCTTCAATCCGGCCCAGTAGCATCGAAGCAAAAATGCAGGTTTGGAGAAAGTTTGGTGAAAATTGGTCCAGGCATCTGGGAGCTAAATAAATAAGTAAAAATGGCGAGAAAGTTGGTAAGTGATCGGACAAAAATTATTTGGAGTAGCTTAATGAGCAGGAAACCCCGCCCATACGGTGAGTTTTCAGCATGTCCGTAGAGAAAAAGAGGAAAGTGGATCTTGAATGCAGAGTTTTCAAGGATGAGTGGACCAAAGAATTTTTCTTCGCCAAGGAGAAGGATAAAGTACTCTGCTTGATTTGATACAGTCGCCGTCCCCAAACAGTTCAACATCCAGAGGCATTATAAGTCCCATCATGCAAAAGACTATGATGCCTTCCAAGGAGACCAGAGGGTTTCTAAGGCAGAGGAGTTACAGAAAATGCTTCAGAGTCAGCAAAAGATCTTCAAGAAAGCTGATCTGCAGAGCAAAAAGGCTACCTTTGCCAGCTTCAAAGTGGCAGAGGTGCTGGCAAAGAGTGGAAAGCCATTCACAGGTGGAGAAATTGTCAGGGAATGTCTGAAGGAAGTAGTTCAAGTCTTGTGCCCAGAGAAAGCTAGCATTTTCAATGATGTGAGCCTCAGCAACAAAACCATGGCCAGGAGAGTGGAGGAGTTGTCAGGAAACATTAAGACACAACTGAAGGGGTTGACCCAAAAAATGGAGGCCTATTCACTATGCCTGGATGAATCCACAGACATTGGTGACATGGCACAGATGGGGATCTTTGTCAGAGGAGTTGACAGCAGGATGAATGTCACTGAGGAGCTCTTGGCACCTTATCCAATGAAGGGAACATGCACTGGGAAGGACGTATTTTTAGCAGTCAACAAGGTTCTTGAGCAAGCCGGCATTGGCTATGAGAAACTGGTGGGAGTGGCCACAGATGGTGCTCCTGCCATGGTCGGTCACAAGAATGGATTTCAAGGCTATCTAATGAGGAAATTGGAGGAACAGGAAACAGGAACTCTGCAAGGAAAATGTTGTCTTCTATCATTGTGTGATACATCAGGAAGCCAAAACTGTTGGATATAGCGAGGATATGAAGGTTGTCATCGACTTTGTCAACTTTGTCAGAGCGAGTGCCATGAGGCACCGCCAGTTCCAGGCTTTGATGGTTGAAATTGAGGCCTGTTACCCGGATATTCCTTACTTCTCTTCTGTTAGGTGGCTCAGTCGAGGCAAGACTCCGAAGCGAGTTTGGGAGCTCAGAAAAGAGATACCGGTCTTTTTAGAAATGAAAGGAAAATCAAAGGAGAAGTTTGTTGAGCCAGGGTTTCTCTCCAATCTTGCCTTCTTAGTTGATCTGACGGAAAAGTTGAACCAACTCAACATCTCTCTCCAAGGCAAAGGTAAATTTGTCCATGAAATGCATGCTGATGTCAAGGGTTTTGAGACAAAGCTCAGGCTTTGGCAAGCACAGATGATTTCTGGCTCTTTGTACCACTTCCCCTGCTTGAGGATTATGCAGGATGAGGGTGTCTTAGTGCCAAATGATGAGTATGGTCAGGATCTGGAGAAACTGGGGAAAGAGTTTGAAGGCCGTTTCAAGGACTTCAGAGCACAAGAGACCGGTGGCACTGCAAATGGAACTGATCGATCTGCAGTGCAATATGGATTTGGAAGAAGATTTCAAGACCAAGACAGGTGCAGTTTTACCAGAATTCCCTTCCCCACTCATCCTACCCTGAGTTGATCAAGCATGTCCTGAAGTACCTTGCCCTGTTTGGCTCGACTTTCAATTGCGAGCAGCTCTTCTCAAGGATGAAGATGACAAAGTCCAAATACAGATGCAACTTGACCAATGAACATCTTGAAGACATCCTCAGAATATCCACAACTAGTCTGAAACCTGACATTGATGAAATCATGAAAAGTCACCAGCAATTTCACACTTCCCACTGAACAATAACAAGTTTGCAATGTCTTAAAATGTTTTTTATTCTGATATTTCAAAGTGGCAAATATTTATCTAACCCTGTGGAAACATGTGGAAACATCAATTTTTCCATGTTTGCTTTCTTAAAAAGAAAAGAAAAAATTAATTCTGAAAGTTGGAAGCATTTAATTAATCCTGTGTAAACATCCACTTTAGCACATTTATCTATATTAAAAAGAAAAAAATCATCATGCTAAAAATAGTAACAAACAATACTAATGTGTGAGAAGTTCAATTGGGCATGCTTGGTTGGAATGGCTATTATGCTACCAGTGTCATGCCATTGACTAGTGGTTAGTGGTTTGCAACTAATGAAACCACAGAACAGCTGACCACCATTGAATGTTCCCTGGCATGTTTAAATGAAACTAAAAGTCAAGTCTGGCTTCTTCCTTGACACAACAATGGAGCAGTAGTTGGACTCTTGGGCAGAGTGACAAATCCTGGACTGTAAACAAATAAGATAATGTGAATAAGACCGGTATATACATATACCACTTGCAATTTTATGATCCGGCCCCAGGGCATTCCCAAATTTGGAAATTTGGCCCACACTGTCAAAAGTTGGTAACCACTGCTCTAGAGTCTAGAGCTTCCTCTAGCCACTCGTACAATTTTTAATTTTTTTGCACTTCGCAACTCGGAGTGGTTTTGGACGGCGGTTTTCGGGTGCAGGTTTTTGAGGTCCCTCCGCTTTAGGGTCTAGTAACTTGCCTATAGTTATACCTATGAAACATATTTTAGTATCAAAAGAGAGTACACAGAGAGACCTATCTTTTGAGCTATATATCAAGTCCATACCATGAAGTTTGCAGAATCTACTGAGCTCTAAAGTTGTAACCACAGGTTAAAAAAATAAAAATTAAAGTTTGCAGAAGGCCCCCCCTTATTAAGCTCCCTCCTGTACCTAGGTAATCATTAAGCTCCCTCCTGTACCTAGGTAATCATTAATCCTTTCACTGGCAGATTTACGGAGGAGTTTTTACAAAAATTGACACAATTTCACATTTTTTTATTTATAGAGGACCACATGAAGACAATACCCAACAACTATATATCAGGTGATAGCTGATGCATGAAGGGACGTTATGGTAAATTTTAGTTGCTTAGCAACAAACCACAGAAATGTGAATATTGTTATAAGAGACAGGAAGTAAAATAAAAGGGTTTATATCGGGTTTATATCATTCATATTACACATGAAACCAGCAATGTTAGCCGGTCAACTTTTGGTCAACAACAACTACTGTTTGTCAACAACAATTTTTTGGTTGATTATAACAAACCACACAGATATGAATATCATTATAAGTTGAAAAGGGCTATTTCAGCTCAGTTTCATACACATGAAATCAGCAATGTTAGCTAGTCAACGTTTGGTCAACAACAACTATTTGTCAATAACATTTTTATATCAAACCACAAAGATGTGAATAGCATAACAAAGAGGAAGTAAGGGCTAGGGTCCATAGTACTGAAAAATAAATAAAAGTATGTGCATAACATAATTATGAATAAATATAGATAAAAATAAAAGGGCAATGCTTGGCACTGTGAAGGTCTGCATGTTCAGCATAACTCAGACAAACACATAATGCTACATTATAAAATATATATATATATATGTAAATAATAACCTCTCCTCCAACCCTGTCTTCTCCTCTGCTGCTTCCTCCTCCTCCTCCTCCAGGTCCATGAGTGAAACTACCTTCCAAGGAGAAATAGTTCTTATTATTATGCTCGTTACTAGGCTTTACTATACAACTCTTATCTATTCTTACCTTGGGGGAAGTCTTCATGATCATCATTATCGTCTGAAGCTTCGCTTGGCAGAGTAGGGCGACCTATACTTTGAAAACTTGCTTCGTGGTCGGTTCCAACAGCTTCTGTTATAGCTGCCATAGCATCACCGTCAACTACGCCACTTCCCAGGTAAGCACAGGCACCTTCTTCCTCTTCTTCACTAACGTCAATCTCGAACAGGCTGAAGTCATCCTCAAATAGGAAGTCTTAACGCTTCGTCTCTACTAAAGCGGGTCGCCATTTCTTCTTCGAGACCGGGAATGAACCGGAAGTGATGTTTGCTGGCACGTTTACTTCCCTTTCCTCATTCCGTATTTTCCTGATATTCAGGGGTATATTAGAGGCATGCTTTAGGCATATTCGTGCAATTTTTGAAGTTAATACAGCGAACGGTTAATTTTTTACGAATTTTTTCGTCGCGACTAATCAGTTTTCGCGACTTAAGTCGCTTATGCCAGTGAAAGGGTTAAGCTCCCTCCTGTACCTAGGTAAGCATTAGGCTCCCTCCTGTACCTAGGTAATCATTAAGCTCCCTCCTGTACCTAGGTAATCATTAAGCTCCCTCCTGTACCTAGGTTATCATTAGCTCCCTCCTGTACCTAGGTAATTATTAAGCTCCCTCCTGTACCTAGGTAATCATTACGCTCCCTCCCCTACCTAGGTAATCATTAAGCTCCCTCCTGCACCTAGGTAAGCATTAAGCTCCCTCCTGTACCTAGGTAATCATTAAGCTCCCTCCTGTACCTAGGTAATCATTAAGCTCCCTCCTGTACCTAGTTCATATTTTCATGATGGGTGACCTGTTCATATTTTAGTGATGTGTGACCTGTTCATATTTTCGTGATGTGTGACCTGTTCATATTTTCATGATGGGGTGGCCTGTTCATATTTTTGTGATGGGGTGACCTGTTCATATTTTCATGATGACCTGTTCATATTTTCATGATGGGTGCCTGACCTGTTCATATTTTCATGATGGGTGACCTGTTCATATTTTCATGATGGGTGACCTGTTCATATTTTCGTGGTGGGGTGACCTGTTCATATTTTCGTGATCGGTGACCTGTTCATATTTTCATGATGGGGTGACCTGTTCATATTTTCGTGATGGGGTGACCTGTTCATTTTTTCGTGATGGTGTGACCTGTTCATATTTTCATGATGGGGTGACCTGTTCATATTTTCATGATGGGTGACCTGTTCATATTTTCATGATGGGGTGACCTGTTCATATTTTCATGACGGGTTGACCTGTTCATATTTTCATGATGGGTGACCTGTTCATATTTTCATGATGGCCGACTTGTCAGTGTTTCATGGGAAGGGAGGAATGTTGAAATCACCAGCTAATAATTATGTTGGATATTCAGTACCCCTGAACAAGTGTGGGTTACAATGTTCACAACACATGTCAAGTGTTAATTGTCTAGTTATCAAGATTGAGTTCTAGAGGTAGCCCCCTCCCCCCCTTCCCCCCATACTTTCCCCAACCAAAAGTCCTGCATGACCTCTGCTTATTTATATTCCCAAGCTTGGTGACTATATAGCAGAAGGTCAAGTCTATAAGTCTATGAGAGTTTTGTATAGCCATGTGACCACAATTCTGCCATTATGGATACTCTCTTAATATCAATCAGTAATGCAACCCTATCATGCTAGCACTAATTGGTATTACCTCCACCCACTTATCCCTGACATGTCCTTGTCTTGTGCTCGCAGGTTCTTCAGTTCCCTGACACACTTCATGTGTGTGTGGTTCTACTTCACCGTCACCATACGAGAGCTCATTCTGAAGAGCAATGGCTCGAGGTGTGTAGGATATCAGTGCCGCCAGTCATGGCAGCCAGTGGGCCTGACAGTATTGTGATGAGATGATGTGTGTGTTGTTTGTTGTGTAGGATCAGGTCTTGGTGGCTGATGCACCATTACTGCAGCCTAGTGATTACGGCTCTGCTCCTCACATGGTATGAATAGCATGGTACTGTACGGTGGGAAGTTTCAGCAGGTGCAAATTGGCGCTTATTTCGTCCAGTGGCAAAAAAAAGACAAACACATAGCATGTGCAAAGTTCAAAGTCCATCGCTCCCGTCCTTTCGTGGCTTCACAGCAGAGTGATCGGCAAGGTTGGTAGCTCTCTCTGACAGAGCAGCTGCCATCCAGTTCAAAAAGCTCGGTAAATTGGTGTCCTCTAGACATTCCTCAACAGTGCTATCTGTAGCCACTGTTGCCAAGTAGCCAGCACTCCTGATGTGCACCTTACCCAGGGATCTCGATGGGAAGCCGTCCTTGCTTTTGTATGAAAGTTTCAGCCACCGATAATCTCCTGCTTTACGATACCTTGCCGAGACATTCGTAGTCACTGATGTGGTCTTTTACGATACCTTGCTGTGACATTCGTAGTCACTGATGTGGTCTTTTACGATACCTTGCAGTGACATTCGTAGTCACTGATGTGTTCTGTGTATCCTGTTAGCGAGTGCCCTACTGGTGGGACCCTCTAACCTGTCTGTCCTGACTGAACTTGCCTTAGGCTTGGCAAGCCTAAACTACCCAGACCCCACTGCTTGGAATTATTGGTATCATTAAATAAAGATCAGATTCAACAGAACTGAGACACACTCTTCTCTACTGAACTGTCCAACTCAAAACCACAGTTAATTAATATTCAAGTGACAGGCAGGTGTTGGATTGTATAGTCGAAAGGTTGTAGACTGAGAGCCCAGTGTGCCCTTCTCCTCCCTGAACATATGTAGGTACTGAAGGCATCGGTGATCAGTCACAATCTTAAATGGAGTGCCATTAAGATGTACTCGGAAGTGTTTCACTGCATTTACTACAGCCAGGCATTCCAGCTTGATGGCTGAGTATCAGCTTTCTCGAGGCAGCAGCTTCCATGGATAATAAGCTACTGCCCGGTCATGTCCGTCGGCATCTACCTGACTGAGAACTGCACCTACCCCCACTCCGGAGGCATCTGTGAACAATACAAATGGTTGGTCCATGTTGGGGCTGTTTAACACTCTAGTTCTGTCATTAACTTGAAGCCATCGAAATGCCTGTTCCGTGTCATCTGACCACACTACCTTGTCAGGTGCTTCTTTCTTAGTTAACTCTGTTAGCGGAAATGCTCTCTCTGCAAAGTTGGGTATAAACTGCCTGTAATACCCTGCCAAGCCAAGGAAGGAGCGTACATTCTTCTTCGTTGTGGGCATCTTGAAGTTCCTCAAATGACGATCTTGGCCTCTCTGGGACGCACCCTTCCTTGGCCCACTCAATGTCCAAGGCAATCACACTCGTGTCTGTCCAAGTTGACCATTTTTCTGTCAGCCCCTCCCCCTTCTCCAGTTTATCCAGCACAACTTGCAGGTGTTGTAAATGCTCTTGCCAGGTTGCGCTGAAAATGGCAATGTCGTCAAGCTAGGTGGCGGCGTGTTGAGGAATATCTGCAATCAACTCGTTCATCATCGGTTGAAATACCGTCGGCGCTCCTTTCAATCTGAAGGGCATCACGTAAAACTCGTACTTGCCTAGATATGTCATAACTACAGACTGTACGTGGACTATCAAAGGTTAAACAAGGAGACAAAAAATGATCGGTACCCAACGAGACGTGTAGACAACCTCCTTGACAGACTGGGAGGTGTGGCATACATTACAACATGAGATCTGTCAAAGCTATTGGCAGGTACCAGTACACAAAGAGAGCATCCTCAAAACAGCCTGACTCGCCCTTTTTCGCCAAATGGATCGGGGATGCCCAGAGGCAGGTTGACAGTCGGATAAGCCCTGCCTGAAGGAGTTGGGTGAACTCGCGTTGTAACCACTCCTGTTTTGCCTGTGACAGTCGGTACGCTGCCAAATGGCAAGGTGTGGCATCTCCCATTTCGATTCGTAACTCAGCCCGTTGTGTCCATCCTGGTTCGTCTTTGAACACCTCATTGTAGCATTCAAGCAGCTTCTGAAGTGCCTGCTTATGTTCAGTTGTTATGTCTGGATTCACCATCTGGATTGTAGCCAGGCAAGCTATTACTGGTGACTCCCATTTGGCTAGGGCGTTGATGTGGAAGACACGCTTTCTTTTCCTCTTGTTGCTGATCAGGACTGCATATGTAACATCTGTCAACTTATTGGTTATTTCGTGGGGGCTGTGCCAGCTCACCAACAGTTAGTTTGTTTCGGAGGGTAGCAGGATGAGGACTTGGTCACCCGGTTCAAATGTTCGGAGCCGTGCCGCTCGATCATACCATTTCTTGGTCTCCTTCGATCCTCGCTCTTTCTCCCCCACCATACGGTGGACCTGTTCCATCCTGTCCCGCACCCCTTGCATGTACGCAATCACACGTGGGCATCGTCGGCATCTCTTCCCACTCCTCCCTCAGGATGTCGAGTGGTCCCCTGACTTTTTGTCCATACATTAGTTCTGTTCGTTTGTTGGTGATACGGTGATGTTCGGATCAGGGAACTCGTCAAATTTGCCCCCCAATCTGACAGGACCTCCTTTGGAACGCCTACTCTGGAAAATATCTTTAACAGCTCATCAGCTATCGTCTGACTGTCGGTTCATTGAATAGGCACTTCAACTTCCTTGCTCCCTTTGTCAACTTCAACTTTAACCCTTGCTGTGGGTAGTGGTTCCATGTTTTTGTTATACGCAGTCGTCAGCCTAACCTTCCCAGTCCGTGTCTTCTGCGGAATCTACTTCTCATGGACGAGTGTCTTGCTGCACCCAGTGTCTACCAACATTCTCTGGCTTTCTTGTCCTTCAATGAATCCCCACATGAACGGCTGCTAGGTTGTCATCCTTAGCAAAGTTGGCTGTGTGGGCCGCCTCCCCGCAGTCCACCTTAACAATTAAACTTAAAACAGCGAGGTCCTTTCTCAGGATTGACTTGTGTAGAGGGGATCATTTTCTGTCATCACGAAAATGGGCCGAATTCACGGAATTTATATTATGAAACGGAATTAGTATTATGAACATAAGAGGCTTATACATCTAGCGTGGTTTTGTTGACCAGGGTTTACTACGTGCAGCTGAAGTCTTAGATCTAGGGCTAGGGCTATGGCTAGGGCTAGGGATAGGGCTAGGGATAGGGCTAGGGCTAGGGCTAGCTAATGAACCCACACCAGCAAATTGCATTTTACAAGTGTTATTGAAAAA
The DNA here is from genome assembly GCA_028752905.1 of Cladorhizidae sp. MBARI D1340-BT2. NCBI lineage: Eukaryota > Metazoa > Porifera > Demospongiae > Poecilosclerida > Cladorhizidae > Cladorhizidae sp. MBARI D1340-BT2. Next base: position 19,252,577 of record JAQNBH010000009.1, read on the forward strand.
TGCTGCAATAGGTGATTGGTGACTACAGCTCCTGACCTTAAAAGGGTAAATGCTACTGCATGTGTACGTGGTAGAAAGAATGGCAGATTTGGCCCTTCCAAGAGCTAAGAAGGCTAAAAGAAGTGCTCCAGTTAGCGTATCAGCAGAGGACCGCCAAGCAATTCAAAGAAGACTTTTATGCTGACACTGACAGTGGTGTGTTGTTCTGCAAATATTGTGAGCATAGCATAGATTTCTCATGAGTTGACACTGTAAAGGATCACCTGAAGAGTAAAGAAGCACAGCACCTGAAGGAAACTCAGAATAGTGCATAGCCCTAATCCGCTTGTTTTGTACGACTACTGGGGTGGCATGCAGGATCGGCTTCCTACTCGTTCCTCTATTGCAAGAGATGCTATGTGGCTGCTTGTGACCTCAGTGGATGTGGAGATAAGCTTCTCCCAATATAAGCATCTTCTCAGTGATAGAAGGGAGAGACTTACTGAGGAGAACACTGAGTGACTAATGATGCTTTATTACAATGGAGACGTAGAGGGACAGTTTAATGTTTAAATAGTTTGTTTTTCTCATGAGAAAGGGGACAGTTTGGTTGTTTTTCACTCAAATTGCATTTGTACCTCTTTTCATAAACATAAATTTGAAACCCGGAAAATTTTCTGAAGGTTGATGATGAAACGGAATCAGATAAAACCTGAAACGGAAAATGGCATTTTTTTAAACGGAAAATGATCTACTTGTGCCACGTGCCCTCTCTGCTTCCATCCCTCTTTCAGAACTGTCTCGAGTCTTGGTTGGGTCTCTCCTGCTGCTGGTGTTTCTCTCTGTGCTCTGCTTCATTTCGGCTTTGCGGATCTGACTTGAGGTTCGCTGATGCGGTTCCAGTCTTCCCCTTCCTAACACCAATTAACCACTCCACATCCTCTGATCACCATCCCTCTGACCTGTCTGTAATCTTCTTCCTTCCAATTCCTTTCTCCGCTGCAGCCAAAACTTTCTCCTTCCACCTACCCCACACCTCTTCAACTATGTTTCCTCCCAACTCTTGCTGAAGCTCTCTCACCTCCTCTTCCCACCCCATGAACATTTCCTCCACTGCCTCCTGATACTCCACCCAGTCTAGCCTATTGTCAACTCTCCATTTATGTCGCTCTCTTCTCACTTGTGCCTCTCTCCTACCCCACATAATTTCTCCCCAAATAATGTTATGGTCTGACTGCTTGAGTCCTCAACTACCACCCTAGCTGCATCCATGTCCTCACTAAACAACATATAATCTATGACCGACTTTCTCTCCCCACATTCCATGTCCACCTGCCCTCACAGCACTGCAACTCGTTCCCCACAACCAGACCTCCAACCCTAACCAACTCCAACAACCGCCTTCCATTACTGTTTGGGTTGTCCTCCACTCTTAATCCAATCTTTGCATTGAAGTCCCCCATCATAACAACATCGAAACCTTTCTCTTCATACTTCACCACATGCTCCTGCAATATATACCTCAAACAATACCTCTGTCTCTCTCAATCTCACTCCTTCTGGGTTCACATACACTACAGTTAATTAATAGTTCAAGTGTCATAGTACATGTACTGACTATGACCTAATATGGTCCCTGTTGATTAAGGGGGAGGGGCTCCCTGACATATCCATGCACCATCTCTTGATTGTGTCACTAAAGGGGGAAAACTAAGGGGGAAAACTAAGGGGGAAAACTAAGGGGGAAAATTAACAAAACTTGTTAATCTGTGGGAAAAGATATTTGTTCTTGCTCTCAATGAACTCTCAGTTGACACAACGATGATGATGCTCGAGCATTTCGTCAAAACATTGAGAGTGTAAAATTCAAGTTGATTATTGAGAAGGTTGTTCTAATTGTTCATGCTGCACTTGGTGAACCTTGCATATCACCATGGGAACAGCACATGGCAGAAATATTGTAAATTGGTAATTTTCAAATTAGTGCACACCGCACACCGCAATGTAGTAGCTATGGTAGAATATCATTTATTTATAATAGATCATTTATAATAGGCATTTATATTAGGGCACAATATTTTTGCAGTGTGTTTGCTCCTTTGATGTTGTACATATACTTGTGTCTTCATTGTTATATCTGTTGCATTCCAGGCCACCTGGAGATTGCTACCAAGCTTTCAAGAACCAGTTCATGTGGTTCAGCTGTGTTCTTAGTGAGTTGCAGGTTGACAGTTTTATATAAGAGCACAACCTGTACAGTGTGCTTTATATAGGAGTACTACATGCTGGATACATGATATCTACTGTACAGTGTGCTTTATATAAGAGAACTACATGCTGAATACATGGATATCTACTGTACAGTGTGCTTTATATAGGAGTACTACATGCTGAATACATGGATATCTACTGTACAGTGTGCTTTATATAAGAGATGCTGGATACATGATATCTACTGTACAGTGTGCTTTATATAAGAGTACTACATGCTGAATACATGGATATCTACTGTACAGTATGCTTTATATAAGAGTACTACATGCTGGATACATGATATCTACTGTACAGTATGCTTTATATAAGAGTACTACATGCTGGATACATGATATCTAAGTACTGTACAGTGTGCTTGAACTACTTGTTAGGATATTTACTATGGTGTGCTTTATATGAGAGAACTACATGTTAGACATACCTCATGAGAACATTGCATCGTGTATTTATTCCCTATGAAATACCCTGCGCAGGTTTTGTGATGCTTCTTCAGTTCCGCTATCAGAGAGCAAAGCTGTATAGACAAATAGCCATGGGGAAGAAGCACCACCTGAGTGTCAGCCAAGGCAAGTCTCTTTCTTCTAATTCACAGATATGCAGCTAGCAGGTGATAAATGGTGGTTGTGCATGGCTACTTAGTAACAATTTGTGGGGTTGAGCAGCTCCTCTAACCCCCAACATAGCATCATGGGGCAAACCTGAAGAACCAGTGAAACAAGTATGGACTCCATGCCCGTATGATGCGGATGATCACCAGCAACTACATGTACGGCTATCATGGACCCCATTTCCCCCTGCTTCATTACTGCATGTAGACCTTGATAACTAGACCTACCAGTTGGCCAGCATCTCGTGGGACAGTCTCACATTCCGCACCCCTGTCTCGCATTCCACACTTCTGTCCCGCATTCCATACCCCCATTCCATATCCCTGTCCCACATTCCACATCCCTGTCCCACATTCCACACCCCTGTCCCACATTCCACATCCCTGTCCCACATTCCACACCCCTGTCCCACATTCGACACCCTGTCCCGCATTCCACATCCCTGTTTCGCATTCCACATCCCTGTCTCGCATTCCACACCCCTGTCCCGCATTCCACATCCCTGTTTCGCATTCCACATCCCTGTCCCGCATTCCACATCCCTGTCCTACATTCCACACCCCTGTCCTACATTCCACACCCCTGTCCCGCATTCCACACCCCTGTCCCGCATTCCACATTCCTGTTTCGCATTCCACATTCCTGTTTCGCATTCCACATTCCTGTTTCGCATTCCACATCCCTGTCCCGCATTCCACATCCCTGCCCTACATTCCACACCCCTGTCCCGCATTCCACACCCCTGTCCCACATTCCACACCCCTGTCCCACATTCCACATCCCTGTTTCGCATTCCACATCCCTGTCTCGCATTCCACATCCCTGTCTCGCATTCCACACCCCTGTCCCGCATTCCACATCCCTGTTTCGCATTCCACATCCCTGTCCCGCATTCCACATCCCTGTCCTACATTCCACACCCCTGTCCTACATTCCACACCCCTGTCCCGCATTCCACACCCCTGCCCCGCATTCCACATTCCTGTTTCGCATTCCACATTCCTGTTTCGCATTCCACATCCCTGTCCCGCATTCCACATCCCTGTCCCGCATTCCACACCCCTGTCCCGCATTCCACACCCCTGTCCCGCATTCCACATCCTTGTCCCACATTCCACACCCCTATCCCGCATTCCACACCCCTGTCTCGCATTCCACATCCCTGTTTCGCATTCCACATCCCTGTCTCGCATTCCACACCCCTGTCCCGCATTCCATACCCTTGTCCCACATTCCACACTCCTGTTCCCTTGTCTGCCATACTGTTACATGCCAAATGTCCCTCATTTTGCCTGATTCCCCAGCTTTTAAATAACTTGGTAGTGGCAAACCAAGTGGCAAAAATAAATTTAATGTGGTACAGCTATGGATTGGAGAAGCCTGTGCTGATGAGTCTTCCTCTGCAGCTAGCTAGCTAATAGAGGCCAGCTTACCCACCAATGCATGTGTCCTTCCCATCCTAGCTGTTAGCTAGCTAATAGAGGCCAGCTTACCCACCAATGCATGTGTCCTTCCCAGCCTAGCTGTTAGCTAGCTAATAGAGGCCAGCTTACCCACCAATGCATGTGTCCTTCCCAGCCTAGCTGTTAGCTAGCTAATAGAGGCCAGCTTACCCACCAATGCATGTGTCCTTACCAGCCTAGCTGTTAGCTAGCTAATAGAGGCCAGCTTACCCACCAATGCATGTGTCCTTCCCACCCTAGCTGTTAGCTCTGATGAGTCTTCCTCTGCAGCTAGCCAATCCATGTGTCCTTCCCAGCCTAGCTGTTAGCTCGATTTTGAATTATTATGGCTCTGCCTATGAGAGTATGCACAAGCCAGTAGTAGAGTTACACAAACTACTCTAATTAGAACCACCCCCGGGACATTTATCAGACAAGACACTATCAATATCTCTGAGTGAGACAGTGAATCCCAGTCTGGTTCCACATCAAGCAAGCACGAACTACTGCAGCCAAGGCTGGATGGAGAACCAAATTTAATCTGCTGTGGCTGAAGAAGTATCCATGGCTTGTGAAACAGTCAAATCCTGAAAATGCCAGAGATGTGGAATGCCAAGGATTTTTGCATCTGGAAGTAAAGATTGCAACTTCCACAGTGGTAATCCATAATGAATTGAACCTCAACGAGAATCAGTGCATTTATTGACCGCGAGATTAATAGATTGATTTGCTGTCCTAAATTGTAGATTTAACATTTGATCCCCAGGGGTGGGAGGGCATGTCCATAGAAAGCCACGCCATGTGTCCCTCATTTTGGTCACAACTGCCAGGCTAAGTGTCACCAGACCTCCATTCTTGGCTTGCCCATCCCTCCTCACCACCTCATGTTTTAACACAGGAATGTAAGGATTTTATTTTTAATTGCGATACATGGAATACGGGGGGACACTGGGGGGGGGGGGGGGGGGGGGGTCTTTATGCATGGGGTGGGGTGGGGAGGAGGGATTTTTGTAGGTCATCCTTTTATTGCATTGCAGAAAAAACCCCAATCATTTTCTGGGTAGTGTATTTGTAAGCATGACTCCCCTCTGTTGCCCTGTGCTGCTTGCCCTACACCTCGTCTATCCAATACTTGTAAACCCTCCGGGCAAGAGCTACATATGTGATGAAACTTGTAGGTCTGCTTTTATGTGAGTAGAGCACATGACTCACAGTTGCACATGTGGTCTGCACAGTTGCACATGTGGTCTGCACATGACTCACAGTTGCACATGTGGTCTGCACATGACTCACAGTTGCACATGTGGTCTGCACATGACTCACAGTTGCACATGTGGTCTGCACATATATACATACATACATAGTAGTACCAGTAGAACCAAATCGTCAATACCCAGTTTCCTGAAGCAGACAACCAGCTGGCTGATTATTACGCAAGTACAACTATCCTGTGGACGCTGTCTGTATACTTGACTTTGAGGATTATGTCCAATTATGTCTTGGATTAAAATATATAAATAAATAAATTATAATGTGATTGAGATGCATATATATACATACATACATAGTAGTACCAGTAGAACCAAATCGTCAATACCCAGTTTCCTGAAGCAGACAACCAGCTGGCTGATTATTACGCAAGTACAACTATCCTGTGGACGCTGTCTGTATACTTGACTTTGAGGATTATGTCCAATTATGTCTTGGATTAAAATATATAAATAAATAAATTATAATGTGATTGAGATGCATAGGGAGATTCTGCGTGCTGCTGGGCACATGCTGACTGCATGACTGCCCCTGCATGGAATGGGTTCATGGGGGGTCATACATGTTTTAACTTTTGTGTGTGTTTGTTGTCTCATTATTTGCTGTCTAAAATAACCGCTTGTAACGTCGCTTAAGAGTTTTTATCATGTTTCATGGATTGGGTTCAATTGTTTTTGCACATGACCTTTGCCATACTTTCTTGATTGCAGACTTGAATAACAAGTTGGGTAACATGACTGTTCTGCTAGGCTTCCTAATCATAGTCTACCTCTTCCAATTCTACAATGGCTACACTTTGCTGAAGCTCTGGCTGTGGTCTCCCACTCTCAACTGCTCGCACTTGCAGGTCAGTAGTGCTGGTGCAGGTAATTTGGCGGGCTTGGGAAGCAAGCAAGCAGCGCCGTGCCGGGTAGTTTGAAGTGGATGTTTGTTTTACCATGCCTGGGGTGATACGACGAGGACTTGCATCTAACATGTCTATGGTGCGGTAGTCATTCGTCGTAAGTATTACGAGCTCGAAATGTGTAAACGTAAATGATGCCATGCTTGATGCCAAGATGTGATGCTGAGATGTACAACTAACAGTGCTACTACTAACTTTGTGTGTTGTTCTTTCTCTCTCCGTGTGTGTCTGTGATGGTTGCAGGTGCCCCTGCTGAGTGTGCTGTTCTTTGTGGTGGCCTGCATGAACTCCTCCACCTTGTTCACTTTCATGGTGAAGAAGCGCCGAACCTGATCCTAAGTGAATATGTTATAAATGTATCTAAAACATTCTTTGTCAGTCAAAATATTCTGATTTTGTTGATTTTTGTAGCGTTCCCACCGGTTTTTCCCCTTCATCTATAATAATTATGTATGAGTCTCATGAGTCCGACATTTTGTGAGAATGCTATATATGTGATTGCCTTCTTCTGTAATGGAAGAACATTGTTAGTAGGCTTAGGCTAATAACAAATACATTTGCTTGAAAGTGATGTACATGACATTATGATGTACATGACGTTATGAGCAATGAAGTCCAAGCATGGTGTCTCGTGCAGTGGGAGACCTTGAGCCTTCAAATAATGTGCAAGTGCTGAGATCTCTCTGGTGCTGTAATATGGAGCTAATGTTGGATGACAATATTATGCAAATCTCCCACTCCACAAACTTCCTTGCCATGCAATATGCATGCACATGTGTTTAAATTGGCACATTTTGAAATACAATTGGTAAAGGGTCACTCTTATTATATATATATATAGCAGGTATATATACCACCAGAGAGGTGCCCTGCCCAGGGAATCCAATTACACCAGATTGCTACATGTTGTCATTGAAAAATCCATAACCATACACATAGTCTGTTTTTCAAATCATGATTCTTGATCACTAGCTACGCTATACATTTATTGTAGGTGTCCTGTGGCATATATAACAGAAGATTGTAAGGACTAAACTTTGTTTAGGAAATCAATGCAACAACAACTATGAAGCAAGTGTAAGCTGAAGTTCTGATAATTGATTTGAAATTTAATCTCCGACTGCTGCTCTATATAGCCTTCTTCAGGAATTGTACAGTTTTGTCAGAAAAGTCTACCTATTTTTCCAGTGTATATAGTTCCTGATGCATATTTTTCCAATCACAGTCACCAAGGTCTTCTTTGGTTTCATGACCTTTACCAAGCTATCAACTCAAAAAAAAAAATAGTGTTAAAGACTAGGTTTAATTATCAAGTGACCTAACACGGAACTTTCATGTATCCTCTCAAAAGCCTATCGGACCTTGAGCCTTCTGCATCGCACTTTCAATCATTGTGACTTGATTAGTGCTAAAAAGATACTTTTCATATCTCTTGTTAAATCCCAACTCACTCGCCTATTGTTCTCCTGTCTGGCGTCCACACCTGATCGAAGATTTTATTCAAAAGATCTACCAAATTCGTACTTGATGACTTGCCTATTGAGCTTAAACATACTTCCCTTAATGATGGCTCTTGAACTGCATGACTTTTTTTTTAAAGAGCTTACAGGTCACTTTAACATCCTCAATTATATAACGCTGTCATCATCGTGCACAAGATCGGGAGGTCACATAAAGTTACTCCATACTCGTCCACCGCAATCAAACGTCAACATTTCTTCTTTAATCGGCCATGGAACTCTCTGCATGCATCTGTCACTTATAATCATATTTTCATAACTCCTGCACTTAGCACTTTCAATGTCCCAGTGTAAATAGTTTTAATGTTCCCTCCTCTTGTAACTATTATTGGCTACTCCTCATATGCCTCTCAATCTGGTTCAAGAAAGACTTTGTCCCATTGGAAAAGATACAAAGAAGAGCAACTGAGTTTATCCTCGGAGATTTTTCATCAGATTACAAATATTGCCTTATTAGTTTAAATATTCTTCCCCTAATGATAACTGCCTAATGATAACTCTGGAACTAAATGATATCTTATTTGTTTAAAAAAACAACATCTGAACATTTCAATATTCTTAATTACATTTCTATGTCCACTACAACTACCAGATCTACTAATCATCTAAAAATCAAACATGTTCATGCTCGTAATGTAATGCTCGTAATGTAAAGACATCCACTCATTTTTCACTCGTATTCCTTGTCTTTGGAATTCATTCCCTAGTATATATAGACTTGAATCTTTCATTATCTATTATAAAATATCAACTAAACTTGTTATTTCTTAATCACTTAATGTCAAAGTATCCAAATAATTCATGCTCTTATCATTTTCTATGTCCATGTAACAAATACACTAATATACCAACCCCCCCCCCCCCCCCCCCCCCCCCCCCCCAATTTCATGGTATGGACTTGATATATAGCTCAAAAGATAGGTCTCTCTGTGTGCTCTCTTTTGATACTAAAATATGTTTCATAGGTATAACTATAGGCAAGTTATTAGACCCTAAAGTGGAGGGACCTCAAAAATCTTCATCCCAAAAACCTCATCAGTGCCAAAAAATTGGATTAGGCGTTAAAATTTTAGTACGCGCGGGTGGAAAATTGATTACGTTTTTTGATCTGTAATTCGCAAAAAAAAAAAAAAAAAAAAAGCTGCGCGGTTAATTAACGACCTTTGAACCTAATCTTGGCATGGATACAACCGGTCTTGGTAAACAACCACTATTCGCTCAGGTGACGTCTCGCAAGGCAGTTCTGATGCACTCACCGAATACTAGTGTTGCACTATAGCATGAACTATAGTGCAATTTTTAGCAGCCCAGGAACGAGCTCTTCGTCTACCCTACATTCTGCCAGCGTTGGCGTTTCGGATTTCTCTAAACCTCGTCCAAGTGGCAGCACAAGCGGTTCTGTGCATTCAGCAAAGGAGGATGGTAGGCTAGCAATAGCTCAGGATTACCTCACTCCGCTGAAGCTGGTGCAGCTCTCTGGTGAACCAAATCTGAGTAGGGTCACTGTGCTCCAACTCTCGGTGGACACCACAGAGAACAGCTTGGGGAACTTTGGTACAGCAATTATGTAGTTACAGGGTTTCTCCATGTGCTATAACAGTTTGCTTTGTGCCCAGCTCAATTGATTTTGGTTTTGCAGAGTATCAATAAGTCCTCCCACTAACTAACTTGTTATGTGGTGTAGAATGGTCAGTGTGATAAAGGTGTTTTTGGTTCCTTCCCTTCCCCCCCCCCCAACTTTGACACTATCTCTATAGCTGATGTCTTACATTGCACTTCACAATAGCAAGTACATTATACTCTCAACGAACTCTCAATTGACATAATGAAATTACAATGATCTTCTCAGTAATCGACTTGAAATATACTCTCTCGACATTTCACTCTAGCTATTTAAATCTTGGCGGCAGTATATTTGTGGGCATTGGTATGTGTGTGTATGCACTTCTATTCTTCAGGTTCCTATCTGCCCAACCTGGCTGAGCTAAGGTTCACAGAGAGTGTGATACCATGTGTGCGCGACCTGGGCACCAGTCTACCTGACGTCCGGATATTATGGATGACTTCCTGCATGCTGAAGGACCTGGATGGCCTTCCTGCCCTTCCCAGCCTAAAGGAATTGTACCTGGCCTTTAATAATGTGGCGGATGTTAGTGTCATCACCATGCTCTCATCCCTGGAAGTACTGGATCTGGAGAGGTAAATGCTTGCAAACTTTTGCTGGTGCCCTGTGCTACAAAGCTAGACACATGGATTTTTGTAGACCAATGTGTTTAGGTTTTATAGCTGCATGCATGCATGCACATAATCGTATACCATACGAAACAACTTCAAGTAGTGCTTGTTGTAATTTTATGTCACATTTAGAAATAATCTATCGGACAAGGATCAATTAGGCTATCTTGGCCTCTGCTCATTGTCGGTTCTCACCTTGGAAGGAAACCCGTTGAGCATTACTCTAGCTGAGGAGATGGTTGGTTGTTAGTGTTGGAGTGGTGAGGACTCTATGGTACTATGTGATGTGCTTCCTGCAGGGTAGTGAGTCTGGCTACCGAGCAGCTGTCCATGAGGCTATCCCTAGCATTAAGGTTCTTGATGATGTTGTCTTTGCCGAGGAAGAAGGGGGCAGAGAATGGGGTGAAGAGGTGAAGGAAGATGAAGATAACCTGTTGTCTGGGAGCTCTGTGTTTATGTTGAGTGACGCAGGCATGCAGCAGGATTGGCAGGTCTTGCAGAGCAGCACCAGCCCACTGGAGGAGCAAGGCAAGCCATTATAGCAGACATGCATGTGACATGTGATGGATGTGGGATACTTTTATCCCACACATGCATGCCTGAAGCAGGGAAGTTTACCATTTATGGGCGAGTAAAAACAAAGGATGGAAACAAGGGTGGTACATTGTCATGTATAGCACCTTCAAAGGACCGTTTAGCTTTACACCAAGCACAATCTATGTACACACAGCTGTACACAGATTGGTGGTTGTAAAGGTTGAATGCAACATACTATGCTTGGTGTTTGTTCTTGTTCTAGTCAATATAACATATAATTTTGTTTGTGTTAACAATAGGATCTATGATAATAACAACAGCAATAATAATAATAATAATAATAACAACAACAACAACAATAATATTAATAATAATAATAATAATAATAATAATAATAATAATAATAATAATAATAATAATAATAATAATAGTTATTTATTTATGTATTTATGTATTTATTGTTAATTAGTTATTATTTTGGTATTTTTGTAATTGATTATTATATAATATTATATAGCATGTGTTAATTAGGTGTTGATAATAATAATAATAATAATAATAATAATAATAATAATAATAATAATAATAATAATAATAATAATAATAATTATTATTATTATTATACCATACGTGATATGCTAGAAATAGTCATCACTAGCAGTCCATCAAAAAACCAGCACAGCAGTGTTATTTTATTTCATCCTTGTAGTCAAGGTATCAATTTCCTCTCAACGAACATCAGTTAACAGCAGTTTTCAACTTAAGATTTGTCTTGATAGATGCTCTAGCTTTCATCAGGAACAATTGAGAAAGTTATATTATATAATATACTTCCTGCTCTTATCAGATCATGACCAGCTTACCTGACATAGTTCAAGGCTTCTGCTGTTAACTACTGTCACCATTTAATTTCGTCATTCATGCCAATCTGAATGAGACAATTTTTACTGTGATGTATTTTTGTATTTTTGCACCATGTGCATCAACCAGAATTGAAATGATCATTGTTAACGTTTATACTTGAAGATGCTCTATATGGAGAATTTTCTAGGCATTGTATATACTCCTTCTATATCGAAAGTTAAGAAGAAACTGAAACCCCAAAAATCCTTCAAGCATGCCTGAATCCTTCACAAAGGCAGTAAACCGGCAGCCCCCCAAAAACATTAAAAGCTATGAAATTAGAGTGCTCTATGAGACACTCTAAGTCTCCAAATAGTTTCCTGGAGTTATAAAAAAGGAGAAGAGTTGGCAGTATTTGACTAGAAAGAGCTTGGTAGTGTTAAAAAAGGGAGCATGCATTTTCTTGAGATCTTTTTATCTATGCATCTATGCTTCTTCTATGTATTTATGCACCTATGTATCTATGCTTCTATGCATCTATGTTTCTTGCATTTATGCATCTATGTACCTATGCATCTGTGCTCTATGTATTAATTTTTGCATCTAGGTAGGGCTAGGGCTAGGGCTAGAGCCTGTGCACCTATGTATCTATGTATCTATGCATTTACTTTTTTACCCATACATAATACAATATGTCCATCTATATGTCCATCCATCATAATTTTACTACCAGAAAATTCCAATCTCACATTGCAATTTGCAATGATTAATAACCAACAAAACAAAACACATGAAATGGTAAAGGGTCATTAAATTTTTCATGAGGATAATTTTCATGTTAATTCTGTTTTAATTCTGTTTGAGCACCCAAAAAAATGTCACATGAAAAGATAACATGCACATTTTTAAAAAATTTGACATCAACTTTTTGAGACTAAGAGATGGATGTGTTCAAAAGAACCTGCTGTATTCTGGCTAATCATGTCTACTACCACATCTTGGTGTCAGCCATTGGAGAACAACTAGCTGTGAATGAGAACCTGATAATATCGATGATGGGTATGTAATAGCAGCAAGAAGATGGTCTAGTTCTCCAACCGCTCGATAGCTTGTCATAACTTGTGAGAGAAGAAATGTTGATAAGGGCCTTTGGGATCAGACAGGCATGCTTGTGAAGACAGTGTGGCACAGCTAGAACAGAAACTAGTTAGTTAGCATGGGACACATGGGAGCATGTGTGTGATCTTTATTAATCACTCTGATCTTTTTCTTAGATGATATTTTTTGTGACCGACACCACACATGGAAATTATTTCAACAATGAAAGAAATCCAAATATGTTGGTAAATTCTTGTTTCATTTTTTATCATTAAAGCCAATGTTTTTTTGTTTTTTTAAACAATCTTGAGAATACATACATGCCTACATATATATGTAGATAATGACAAGGAGTCATCTGGTTTTGTTGAAGGTCTGTAAAAACATGCAGCTGCTACTGAATTAGCTCAGCTTGACTCAATATATTGAAGTGTGTTTATGGCATTGATGATTTTTCATGTGTTTTAGATCAGTCGCTGTAATACGCACTGGACAATTTGAAGTCTTCTGGTTATCTAGTAAAATTAAAATGAATGACTTATTATATGCAAGTAATATGGTGGGGTTAGAAAATGGACACAAGGTCCTTAGGCGAATTTCAAGGTCTTTATATTTATGGGAGGGTTGCTAGTTTACTACTTTGAGAAGGATTTACTGGAAGAAATTTTGGATCTAAGACTGGCTGAAACCACCATTAAGAATATTAAGTAGCTGCCAAAGTGAGTTTTTGTCTGAGATATAAATTTTTGTTTCGTGTTTTTGTGTCAGTCATTTTGAAATAGTGTCAAGCCAATATAGGGAGTGCTACTGCACTTCCTAGTATATATAGTTATTTAGGCAAGACACCTTCCCAAGAAGTAAATTTACCATTGCCTAAAATTATTTTTATAATGCTCATGCTAATAATAATCAGGACAGATCTGGGGGGGGGGGGGTCTCCTTTTTACATACTCATGACATGAAATAGGCTACTGGTATATAATTTATAATTACAGAGTAGGAAGTCATTTATCTGAACTTCATTTATCTGAGTACTGAGTACCGTGAAAGGCAAAAAAAAAAAAGGTTGTTAATATTGACGTATGCTTATTAAAATCTGTGATATTACGAAGAAGGGGGGTAAAGTTTTGCTAGAATAGCAGTCGAATACAATGTTGGAAAGTCGACTGTCCATGCTTTTCTGAGTAGCAAGGACAAGCAGAGACCTTCCTCACTGAATCAGTTATCCAAACACCCTACGTGTTTGGATGACTGATTCCTACTATTCTTATTGACAAAAGTAATTCAAGCTACTTAAAAATAGTGACACAATCAACACTCCAAATCCACTAGCACCTGCTCTAAATGGCACAATTCATACCTTGCATTGGTTTGAATCTGCAGTAACTGATAATTGGGGAAGGATTTCTGTTAGTTGTTAGTGGTAGGTGTGTGGGGGAGGGGCTCCTTTCTCCACTTCCCCCTTGTGTGAGACACAGTAATACTGTCTTATATGTCAAGTTTTCTGGCATTTGAAGGTTACTAGTATTGGCAATTAATGACCATACCAACTTCAAGTTGTTTATGATATTGTAGGCATGCATACTCAAACCCTACAAATCCATCTTAGTTAAGGGGGTCGGATGGGCAAAAAAAGTATTTGAATGAAAAATAAATTTTTTCCCAGTTATATTATTGTCATAGCATTGGAATACTTTTTGCAGTGCTGAAATGCTCTTATTTTGCACACACACACCAATACAGCGAGTTATCGGGGATCCCTTCCTGATTTTAAAGGGTTATTTTAATTTTTACCCCATAATTTGTTGTGATTACCTCCAACTTTGGAGCTCTATATGCTTTAGTGTATGAACTTGCTAAATAGCTTAAAAGATAGATCTCTCTGTCTGCTCTTATGTGATATTAAACATATTATCATAGGTATATGTATGCTAAAGTTATATACAGTTAAACATCAGGCCCTAAAAAACTATGGGTTAGGTGGCTAGGTAAGGGTATTTCCAGTGGTTAGACTTGAAGTGCTATAAATTGAACCAAGGTTAGCTAAACCTGTACTCTTCAATTAGAGTGGGTTCATTAAGCTGGACTAGCTGCTAATGACCTGCCATGGCATGCTTTAGAAAAACTATCGTGTCGACCCCTTACCATATAAATTGTAAGGCCACTACAAACCTAAAGAGAAGGTGAGTTATTCATGTTACAAGGGTGTTCATGTTACAAGGGTGTAGTTAAGGGATTGGGGGGGGGGCTAACCACCTTCCCCTCAGAATTAATAAGCTGTTACTGAGTCCGTGCAATGAGGCTAGTATTGTTAGCAAGTCTCAGATGAAAAGACCATTGGTGGAGTAGGACGCTTGACAGACACCCTGATTAATCCTCTCCAAAACTACATGGAGATGCAACCAGGAAGAGTGTTGGGGATCTGGATAGAATGATCAAGTCTGTTCAAGCGACCCTACTCCACTTGAATTCCACTGACGAGAGACGCGGTCACCACCTTTGCTCAACTGGAGAGGCCTCTTGGTGCAAATACCAAGTGGCTCAGGCACTGCATGAAGACTATCATCACAAGCACACACACATTCCAGAAGCCATTGTTAAGCTTTTGAAACCGATTTATGCCCGCCTGGGAAGTAGGGCACTTCTTGAGATGTTGCTAGGATGAAGAAGGCAAGATACAGGGCAACGGAGCGAACCAAAACTTTGAGGAGAAGGGCCAGGTGGGTGATGAAAGGGTTTGAAGATCAGCAGCAGAGGAGTGGGAGTGTTATGTATGCTGCTGGTGCTTTGACACTGCTACCCCATGCCCTAGCAATCAGCCAGGACCTAGCAACCAGTCAGGACATAGCAGGGGAACTGGCAAGCGACCCATGAATCGCGAGCCAGGATTGGAAGAGGAGAAAAAAACAGTTTAGTTACTCTTGTATGTGTTGTGTTCTGGTATATAGTGCCATAGTTTGTTGGTATGTGTCATTTTGGATGATTTTTGTCGGTATATTCCTCCCTTTTCAAACGTTTAGTTCAATGATTGAACTGCCTTTCTTATAATGCCTATTCCCGAATAGGGATTTTTTGGCCTTAGGACGGATCTCCCCTGCTTTATACTTGGAGTAAAGAGGAAATATTATATATATTCTGGTTCCTCTCAATGAGATCTACGTAATGACATTCTTAGTTTTTCAGTTTAAGCAAGTATATTTGAATTGGCTTTAGAATAGTACAGAAAATATTTTTCATGACTAAAAAAATCATTAAAAATCATCCAACACATCTTTTCACAAAAACTCCATGTAGTTGCATTCTTTGTACTTGCTAATTTCCTTGTAGTAAGTTGTGAAACCCTAAAGTAAACACTACTCCAAATATGGCTGTCCTGGCCAAACCACAAAAGGTCACTTAAGTCTGGATCAGTTGGAGCTGGGTGGCTGTCACAGTACCAGAAGGTAGTTCAGTGTATAGGTACACATCATACAAAATTTCAAACAAAAATTCCAAACAAGAGAGGAGTTATATTTTTTTTGGTTTTTTTGTTTTTTTGCCCATCCGACCCCCTTAAGGCAGGTTGTAGAATTCTTCCCACTGGGCCAAGTGTACCTAGATGGCAGGTAAGCTTATCTCACACAGTATGGGTTACAAATTTCCCCTCCATTATAACTGCCCATCCATTGTTATATACCAACCCAATAGCTAGCTGTAACACATTCAAATCCATAGCTAGAGTTGTCTTTTCATCATTCCACTGCAAATATAATAAGCTGTAGACACTGCTTCACTGACATAAGGGGAAAAGGGGGGGGGGGGAACTATGTCAGACTAGGTTTACAACACCTCTGCCTATCCACAAAGTGCTAGGCAGAGGTTCCTGTGTAGCCTTCCCCAGCAGATGAGCTTTCAGCAGCAATACAGAAAGAGAGTGATGACAGGTGCCCAAAGAAAATTGTCCTACCACCCTCAACTGGATCCTACATAATGCTAAATGCCCTTCTAATATAATATAGTAATTGCAGGAAGATTGGAGTGAAATTATTAGAGAGTTTGTTTCCTGTCACAGAATATATGAACATGTCTTCTATTGTCACTCTTGTTTAGTCATGTGTATGGTGTGCATGTAATAAGTCACTCAATGTTGTTGTCATGCAGATGTTAGGCCAAGAACTGCTCCCTCTCGATCTTGCAGTATGTTTGCAGAGTGCCTATGATCTCATATACATATATATGCATTATTACTTTTTTTGTTTTTCAGGCAGAATGTCTGCATCACCTACGACCCCTACACTCACCAGTGACGATGAAGGCAGTGAGTTAACTCATGGTATACACATAAAAGATATACAACTTTTGTTTGTTGTGTTTTGTTGTGTTGTGTTGCTGCCATTGCTATTGTTGCCATGGTTCTTCCTGCTTTGCTTCTGCTATATAGGTCTCAATCAAGTGATATGTGGAAATCCACTCCGAGCACTGCGAGCTCACAGACAGCATGGCTTGAGGAGACAATCTGCCTTGGGCACCTGTCGTTGTCCAACCACAACCACACATCCTTGCCGACACAGACCCCATGCCTGGGAGCTAGAGTAAGAGCTCAATCCCATAAATCACTGTAGGAAAATCACATGAAAGGATAGAAACAGAGATGAACCGCCATTTTATAACCACTGCTAGCTGATGACCCTTTAGCTTGAGAACAAGCCTAATATGTAGACCAAAACCCCGTTAAAATTTGTCTTCTAGGATCTGCCTGTATCTTTCACCCCTCCCCCGGTACCTTAATCCGTCCATAACAATTACACTATTATATGACTCCAAATCTTCCAATGACGTAATTATTCAGTAAGAACACAAGAGTTGGTAAGGATTGTCAATGCTTCAGCCATGCTTGTGTGTGACCACTATTAGTTATTGGCTATGTTTTACGCAAAAGTTCTATTGCCGGACTATCAGACAGTACAAACATTCACGGATTCTTTTGTGTTTGGGGTTTGGGAGTATGTATATAATAGGAAGAGATTTCTTACTTTTGTCATGTCAAGTTAATGAAGTGAGATGTTACAAAACAAAAGCAAGGAATAGTATACAAGGAGCCGGAGGTCCGGGAGCTTGGTTAAGACCTGAACCTAGCTGAGCTGATTTAATAGCTGCTTCACACATTTGCTGCAAAAGAGTGAATAATAAGTATGTTGTGCTGTGAAGTGTGTTGCGTTGCTGCTATTGTTGCCATGGTTCAGCATGCTTTGCTACTGCTAGGTCTCAATCAAGAGACATGTAGTAATCCAGTCCGGGCACTGTTTGCTCACCGACATCATGGCTTGAGGAGCCAGTCTGCCTTGGGCGTCTGTCGTTGTCTAACCACAACCAAACACCCTGCCTTGGCAAAATTGTTACCAAGTTCTTGAAGTGGGTTGCTATTTATAGAGGGGGAAAAGAAAAAAAGGGAGAAAAGAAAAAAAGGGGGAAAAATTATAACAAAATCGGTGAGTGCAGTGGCACTCTCTATATTATTGGAGCCTGATTTCAAAATGGCACTGTAAAACTCAAGCTCATATATAGTTATTTCAGCTAACACTCACCCCAGCAGCTATTCACTTTTAAAAAGGCTCCACTCTCCCCCAGCATGCCTTCCAGTAAGGTATATAGGAAATGGAAAAACTGTGCAAAGTGATAAACTCCCTTGAAATTAAGTATATATATATGTATCTCTTCCCCCCCCCTCTTATAACTTGCGTACAATAGTAAATTAGTACCAGAAGACTTCAACAAAAAGAGTTCCAATTGCGGGTAAAAAGGCGAAGGTAGTGGTTGTTGTTGATGATGTCTCACTTGCTATTGTATAATTAGAATTAGGTAAAGGTCCTTCTCCATAGGACTCGAAATATAAGAAAAATGAATGAACTGTACTCATTTCTGCCGTTTGGTTTGTGTTACCAAGTTCAAAGGAGGTTTTAGCTGATCCTCTACCAGAACATCATGTGTGGTTGTTTTCCTGTGCAAGTCCTTGAAGGAGGGGCTATCTGATCCTGCATGGGTACAGTCAACAATAGCAACAAGGCAAAGCATATGCTGGTGTTTGTGTAATGGACTTGTCTACACTACATGGGTACAGTCAAAAAGGCTCCATTCCCGCATGCCTTTATTCACCAAGGCATAAACTGTGAAAACTCCCATCTTCAAATATCTTTTTACAATAGCAACAAGCCATGCATGTGAGGATATGTGTACTGTCCAACATGAGTGAAGCCCCACTGAGTTGGATTTTGTGGAACTTTGTGTATGTGTAGTCATCCTTTAAAAAAGAAAGGAAACAACTTACCTATTCACCAGTTAAACCCTTTACCATTAAAAACCATATAATAATATTGGATGTTTTCAATGGTTGTGCACATGGGTGGTTGTCTTGTTTCCTTTATTTTTTTAAAAACACATCATTGTTTGTTTTTGAAAAAAAGTGTTCTTGTTTAGGGAACAAGAATTTACCAATGTAGACTAAGAACCTACAAATAAAACATTTTACAAAAATGATGGAAATTCAGTGAATGACATGACATGCACGCATTTGAAAAAAATTGTGCTTTTGCTCACTTTGAACTTATTATTCTCTGTGCAGTCCTGTTTTTGAAGATACAGTCATAACTACTAGAGTGAAATCTGAAGAAAACTTGTTTGTGGAAGAAGTTGAAGCATGGCAACTGTATCGTTTATCATCGTCCACAAACACATATAACAGACCCCTCTCCCCCTCACTCCACTCCACTTCTCCTACCACTTCATTATTTTGCTCGCTTCCTTCCTTATTTCAACCCTCTCCTCCAAGCTCTTCATTCCACCCCTTTCCTCCACCCTCTACACTTAACCCCTCTCCTCCAACCTTTTCACCAGGCCCCACTCCTCCAAGCTCGTCAGTGTGCCCCTCTCCTTCAACCTCTTCACTAAGCCCCACTCTTCAAACTGCTTTGCTCGGCCCATCACCCCCTGCTTCTCTGCATCTACCTCCCATCCCACTGCATCCCACTCCTCCCAAGACTCCACCAGCACCACCTGATAACCCACACCACCAATCGAAGTCTTTGACGGACTATCGTCGCAAGAGATACAGAAAAAATTGGACACCCCCATCATCTCACCCTACTTCACCCTCCCAAGACCCCAACACTCGATCACAATAGTCATCAACACTCCCTTGCTCTCTCCCCCCTCCCCAAATTACCACTGGACCAAAACATGGCCACGTTTACCTTACCACATTAATCTTTTACCTTGTCATGGTTACCACTCCCCACCCGTTCCCTTCACACATCTAGACATTGCAATCGTTACCACTCCCACCGTCTCTAACCAAATCCGTCATTTTGGTGCATTTTGGTGTTATGTAATCCAGAAGTACATTGTAGGTTCGATAATTGGACTTCTTGCTATCTCGCACATGAAATCTTATTACATTCAGCACAACACAACACAAAATTAGAAGACCATTCTGTGAGGGTACTGTCCATGATTCAGAGTAAACTTATGGCTGAGGTACAGCTTTAGCTTGGGCACTTTTGACAGGAGTGGTACGAGCTTTGTGTCGACATCCTTCTGCACCTCCTTGCGCTCATCACTTAGAGAATAATCCTGTACAGTATAGGAAGCATTACATCACCTCAAGAAAAAAAGAAAAAAACTAGGGCAATTATGTTCACAAAAGGTTTTCAGTATTGAAACTTACCTTCTTACTATCAGAAAATATATCACCACTATTTTTCTTGTCAGGTTTAGTCCGCCGGAAGAAATTATCATTCAATTTCCTCGGAATTTTGACGGTGGAAATGTCGACCTTGGTCTTTGTTGCAATAACATATGCTTGTGCAACCCTCCTCAATGGGGTACCATTCACAGAAAAAGGTCCTTTGGGGGGAGGGGGGGATAGTAGAGAAGATAATAAAGCAATTGGTTTTTTTCTTCCACCTATATATTTTAGCACTTTCAAATGGACATTAGTATTAGTACTCACCAGTGATCAATAAAAGTCCCGATTCAAGCTGTTTCAGAAAGACCACTCGTTTCCCCATATGTTTGCCAGCTAGCAGGATAACTACTGTACCACGACGGATCGAGCTACGCAACTTCGCCGGCTTGGGTTTCTTGCGTGACCGAAGCTTACGAGGCTCATCTTCAGTTGGATAATAGCGACGCTAGTAGATGAACATTATGAAATGTGTACTTATGGTGTGCATCATTTCAGAAACTTACAGCCTTGCTTTTGAGAACGACCCTTTTTTCTCCGTTCTTCTCACCTTTAACTGGTTTTATTGAAAAATACGTGCGCTTCTTTACTGGAGCTTTACAGGGTATCTTCTTTCTCTTGTATAGGGCTCTCCTTTTGTACATAGCAGACCTACTGTACCTAGAGATCCCTGCGGCTATGATCCTATTGCGAGAAGTATGCGGCTTTTTGGCCATTGTGCCGCTACAATACCGAGGAGTTACAGGCTATAATAGAAGATCAACTTGGATTTTCCTTACCCTTCCACGTTGACAAGAAAGGGATAGGCTAGTGCGCACGCGTATTGGCTTGCATAACCAAATGAACTTTGAACTTACAAGCTGTTTTGGCAAAACCCTTTACCGATTGCTATTTGGTAAAGGGTATATCGGTAAAGGGTCCGACCACGAGTGTTAATGGACGTTCCTATTTCTGATAGGAGCTGGGATAGGTTGGAGCCACCTTTGTCAAAATGGTGCCAAGAGGTATTGAAAACTCTGGAGTTCAACTTCATGACTCCTGTTCAAAGTGCAACTATTCCTTACTTCTTGAAGAACAAGGATGTAGCTGTGGAAGCAGTCACAGGCTCAGGAAAAACCTTGGCCTTTGTTCTTCCAACAATTGAGATTCTGACTAGGAGATCACAGGCGTGGTCTAGTAGAGAGACTGGAGCTGTAGTACTCACACCTACCAGGGAATTGGCCCTTCAGACAGCTGGCGTGTTTGAAAAATTTCTGGACCTCACCTCTCTTAATTTTATTCTGCTGATAGGAGGGAGAGACATACAGATGGACATTGAAAGAATCAATTCCATGGGAGCAAATGTAGTGGTTGCTACACCTGGGAGGCTGATAGACTTGCTGGGTCGCCACGACTGCAGCTTAGCCACATCACTTCATTCCCTTGAAGTTTTAGTGTTAGATGAAGCAGACAGGCTGCTGGAACTAGGGTTCAAGGAGAGCATCACCACTGCTCTGAGCTACTGTCCCAAGCAGCGACGGACTGGTCTCTTCTCAGCCACACTCAATCAAGATGTGAAGGCACTGATGAGAGCAGGAATGCGAAATCCTGTGACCATTACCGTTAAGGATAAAAAAACAGCTAGCGACAATGCACCGACGCCAAAATCCTTATCCAACTATTATCTCGTATGTGAGCCAGAGGAGAAAATGTCGAAGCTTCTTAAGATACTCTGTGAATTCTGTGATAAGAAAGTAATGGTATTTTTTGCTACTTGTGCTTCCGTGGGATACTTTTCAACCATCTCGAAAAGACTTGTGCCCGAGTTGAACGTTATTGCTATTCATGGAAAGATGCACAAAACAAGACAACAGCATTTTGCAAAATTCTCAGAGCACTCTTGCAGTGTTTTGATGTGCACTGATGTGATGGCAAGGGGGGTAGATTTTCCCGGTGTGGACTGGGTCATCCAGTTTGATCCTCCGTCCTCTACCAAAGCATTTGTACACCGGTGTGGACGCACTGCACGGATGGGCAAGGAAGGGCAGGCTCTTGTGATGCTACTACCTACAGAGACATCTTATGTCGAGTTTTTGTCTGTCAATCAGCATATTTGCCTTCAATCTTACATTGGTGTAATTGAGACTGACGATGGGGGTGATCTTATTGCAAAAGTGAGGGCCCTTGCTGCCAAGGAACGGTAATTTACTAGAAGGTAACTTGGAAGGTATGCTTCATTGTAATGTAATATTATGTATAGGGAGATCTATGAGCAAGGAAAGAAAGCGTTTGTATCCTTCGTTCACTTCTACTACAAGCACGAATGCAAATTGATTTTTCAACCTAAAGGTATGATATTTGCAAATGTGTGCATAATTAATGGTACATTTGTTACCACGTGTAACTAGAGCTGGATCTTGTCGGCCTGGCTAAGGGTTATGCCTTGCCCCACTTGCCAAAGATGCCTGAACTGAGAGGACTGGACACTTCATCATTTGAACGCCACCCATTCCTGCCGTCAGAGATCCGATACAAAGACAAGGCCAGAGAGAAGCAACGGATGCTGAAGATGAAACGTGATGATGGTAAAGAATCAACAATCAAATACAAAGCTGGGGCCAGAGCGAAGTTGAAGATGAAGCAAGCTGAAGATGGTAAATGTTTATTTCACGTCATAATCTTTGTGTTCATGTTAGGTATAATTATAGAGAATATGCTGAAATGGTTCCACACCTGCACTAGTCGATTGATAGCATTATCAGCTAAATACTACAGTAATTTACTGACTCTATTATATGAAAACACTTTCATGCATTTAATATAGTTTCTTTCAAGAAGAGCAGATTCAAAGTTTTATGTAGCCAGAAGAAGGTAAGATGTCCACTGTGATATATCTGCACTGTGATATATCTGCCTAATAAATCAATTATTATGCTGCAGGCAAACAGAAGAAGAAGAGCAGTTCAATCCAAACATAAGGTTGTTAGTACCTTCTATATTTGTGGTGTTTTGAAGGTTAGGTTTTCATTGTAGATGACGGACTCTGATCTTGAGGAGTTAGCAGTTGAAGC
This sequence comes from Cladorhizidae sp. MBARI D1340-BT2, assembly GCA_028752905.1. Lineage (NCBI taxonomy): Eukaryota > Metazoa > Porifera > Demospongiae > Poecilosclerida > Cladorhizidae > Cladorhizidae sp. MBARI D1340-BT2. The sequence goes on from JAQNBH010000009.1 coordinate 19,276,053, forward strand.
ACGTCTCTTGAAGAAATTCAAAGCTGGCAAGGTTAACTGTGCAAGTGCAATGATGTAGGCAACTTCATTAAACTTTGTGTTGTACGTTTTGAGTGTAATGGCAAACTTATTCCTTGCTGTAATTTCTTTTCAGATTAGCAAGAAAGAACTTGATGAAAAACTGGGTGACATTTATGACTAAATTCCGCACGCTTTTTTATGACATTTTTTCCAAGAATATTTTCCCCCATGTCATCACCTGTCACTTCTTGAAATCTTGGCGCGCTTTTATTACTTTGTGGGCGCGGTTTGGTGTGCAGCATTTAAGTAGTAGACTATTCGAGTGTCGCCTATTTATGCTTGAGTGGGACGCTCAGTCCGTTTTAGGAATTCTGTAACTGGCCACGGCCACAAGTACAGGAAGGAGTTAGCATGGCTGACAGAGAGAAACATATCTTCGTAGCCAAGCTTGCGGAGCAGGCAGAGAAATATGACGGTACGACTTGTGTGAAAGGCTGGAACGGCAGCAGTAGTCCACAGTGTTAAGTTTTGTCCGTTCTGCAGAAATGGTGCGTGCAATGAAACTGGTAGCAGAGATGAAGAAAGAGTTGAGTGTGGAGGAAAGAAACCTGCTATCAGTGGGATACAAGAATGTTATAGGGTCACGGAGAGCGTCATGGCGGACCGTGGTGGGCATTGAGGCGAAGGCATTGGAGAAAGGAGACAACCAGCTCAAGATTGAAACTGCCAAGGAGTACCGTGAGGAGATTGAACAAGAGATGAAGGCCATCTGCAATGATGCCTTACATATGCTAGACAGTTACCTCATCCCTTTGTCAAGTACAAAGGAAAACAAAGTCTTCTTTTACAAAATGTTAGTCTGTGGCATAATGTTTAGCCTGTGACTTTTTCCTTCCTTGGACATTGTCAGTTACAAGGAGGTGTGCGAAATTGCTACAGTATCGAAACATGTCCTGTACTCTCTAATTATAGGAAAGGGGACTACTACAGGTACATGTCGGAATTCATACCTTCCAACAGCGAAATATGTGACAAATCTCTAACTGCTTACAAAGCTGCTTATGACGTTGCCATGGGGGAAGATGGGCTAGGAGTCACACATCCCATCAGACTGGGGCTCGTCCTAAACTTTTCCGTCTTCTACTTTGAGATTCTCGGAGATCATAACAAGGCATTAGTTCTTGCCAGGGATGCCTTTGATAAAGCTGTGAGGGTGGTAGACGCTCTGCCCAAGGACTGGCAGAAGGACACAACTCTCATCATGCAGTTGCTCAGAGATAATATAGCTGCATGGACTGCTGAATCTTAAGGTATTTTCTAGATATAATTATTATTTGCTGGAAATTTTGAAATATAAATACGTACGAAAATATTTTGTCAGTATATTTTCGTAGAACACTAAAGGTAATTTTTACTGACGTGACTGACTGCAAAACGACATGTGATTGACTTCTGAAGAGAAATCAGCTGAAAAGAAATAGGCCCTGCATGCATACATGGAAAGGAACAGGAGGATTGCTGGATTGTGAAAGAGAGCTTGCTAATCCAAATGAGATAGCTAGACGGGAAGAGTGAAAAAGAATGGTACATATGTATATATACCTAGGATAGTATCAAGGTTCAATTGAAGATATAGATGAGATATATTTCCAGCACTTTTTGAGGCTAGCTCTCTTCTCCATACCAGGGGTGTATTTAGGGGGGGGCGGGGGGGGGGGGCATTCGCCCCCCCTTGTATCATTCTCGCCCCCCCCCCCTTGAAATTAGAGATTTTTTTAAAAATAATGTCAAGAAAGGTGTAATACAAGAAAGGTGTAATAAGCTTATGATATCAGGTTCAAATGATAGGAATGTCAAACTGAGGTTCTTCTTGGTTTTCTCTGCCATACGTCCACAATCTCTTCAAGGTCGCTCTCAGAGAGTACTTCTGGTGCCTCTATAGCAATCCTCATAAGGTGAGAAAGGCTGCAGTCACTTAGAGAATTACGCAAACGAGTCTTGATCATCTTCATCTGTGAGAAGCTTCTCTCCACAGAAGCAGTAGAAACTGGAATCGATAAGCAGATGGAGGCAATCTTGTGCAAATTGGGAAACATGGCCTTGAGCGTGTCGTTTGAAACAAGTTCTTTCAGCTGTGATGCAGTAGTATCCCGTGGTTGCTTGACTAACAGCTGGCGGAATGTTTTCCACTCTGTAAGTATTTCAGTGGAAATCATGGCTGTCTTCACTGTTTCTTCTCCATCCAATGTTTCTGCATCTCTATCTTCTCCGTAGTGAGCAATCAGTTTCTCAACAGACGTGTCTCCATAAGTGGGAAAAGATACTGAATCTGGTTTTGGAACTTTCCGTGGATCGAATATAGACAATGCTGATACAACAGCGTTGGATGAAGAAAATCGGCTTGTTATGTTGGCCTTTAAATCAGCAACAAAAGGCTTACCAACAACATTCTGGAACGAAAGTATTTTATCAGCGTCAATAGACACCTTTGTAGATGACTTCAAGTCTTCAACGTTTTCAAGAAGCTCCAACACCCAGTTCGCTCCAGGCAAAACTGCATCATCCAAGGATTTAACAGTAGCATCAACAAGGAATGATATCAACGAGAGGTCAAGCTGCTCTGCCTGAAGTGCTTTGCTGAGCTTGGCTACTTGTGGTAGAGTGAAATCAAGCAAATATATAGCTGCAATCGTAGACAATTTGCAGAGGGCACCATGGATTCCAAGAGCTTCTGGCTCGTGGGACGTCTCGTAGATGTTCCCAATGGTGATTACAATTGCAGAATAACTTGCTTTGACAGCTTTGACACACCTTTCATGTGCCAGCCAGCGTGTGTCAGATGGCTTGATCACTTTCATTTCTGGAAGTTCAAGAACGTGCTGTACCTCCTTCAGACACTCTGCTCGCTTGGGGGAATTGCGAAAATGCTTCCAAAGAGTAGTCAATGTTCTGTAAACATGAGCAATTCCAGGAGTTTTATTGGCAGCTTGCACACAAGCCAACTGCAGTAAGTGACAGTGGCAGTGTATAAACAGAGCGTGAGGAGTATGTTTCTTGATACGTGCCTGAACCCCGGTCTTTCGTCCAGAAAAAGTTGCAGCTCCATCAAATCCCAATCCAACTATTCTTCCGACTTGTAGACCTTTCTTCTTTAAACAATCGATGAGATTAGAATAGATGGTCTCTGCATCAGCCTTCTTCAATGGAATAAGCTCCAGAAAGCACTCGACTGGTACACCATCTTCCTCCCAGCGGCAAAACACAGACAATTCTTCTACGTTGGTGACATCTGTGCACTCATCTGCCATGAGGCTGTACATAGGTGCCTTTTGAAGTCGCTTCAGAATCGACTCCTCCACCCATGTCCCCAATGATTCGATGAATTCAACCACAGCCACTCTTGATGTGTACACAGCATTTCTTGGTGCAGTTTCTAAGAATTGCTTCAAATGTTGGCTGCCACATCGAACCACCACGTCAACCAGCTTCTCAAATTTTGTCGAATGTGCAACTTGTTCTTTCGTAAGAAAATGAGTGAGTAGGATCAGGCACTTCACTGCAGCTCTGTTCTGAGCTCTTTTGCGAGCTAAAACATTCTGGAGTTGCTGTACAACTGTTCCACCTTTGGCTGCTCCTTTAGCTGCAAAAAGAGCTTGAGTTGCATGGATATGGAAGTCACTTCTCGCATGAGCTTTCATTTTTTCAACAGCTTTCTTCCAATTTCTGCAAGGTTGTGTGACCCACACTCCTCCAGTACGCTGCAGACCAGATTGCTTGCAAACCTTGCAAAAGGCACCACCGCTATCCTCGTCATAATAGAGCCAACTGAAATCTTTCTCCCAGCTCTTAGAGTATTTTCTCTTCGTGGATACAGAAGAGCGGTGTTTGTTTTGCTTGCTTTTCTTTGAAGGTGGAGGACTAAGGCTAGGACTAGATGCCTCGACATGCTCAGAGCTATCTGTTCTGCTATCTTCGCTATCGCTGCTATTAGCATGAGAAGAGGCTTGAGAAGTACTTGCAAAGTATGAGCGAATATCCATATTAATATGAAGAGAAATCAGCTAGTAAGGTTTCTTTTATAGAGACTTTAAGACCATGACATAATGGACTGAGTTAAAAATACTGAGAGAGAGTGGGAAAGAAGGAGGGAACTGAAGAAGTGACAAACCTACAAAGGAGAACACGTGGTGGTGTGTGATGACTTTTAAAGGCCGGTTCACAATATGACGCTAGCCCAGCGTTTCGTTCCGTTCCGTTTCCTAGCGTCATACCGTCAATTTGTGAACATGCTCCGTTTTGAAGAAAAGAAGAAACGGAGAGCAGCGCTAGATTAGACTCGAGTTCTATTCTAGCGTCTGTTGACGCTAGCTTGACCAATCAGATTGCTTCATATTTTCACGTGTCATATCGTAGTTCTAATTAATGCCAATTTGTCAGTCGGATGAAAAGTTAGTTGAGGCTGTGCGAAGCTTTGTATGTCTTTGGAAGGTAGGATCAAGCTCTTACAAGGATCTACGAGCTAAAGAGAGTTGCTAGCAAGGTAAACTACGTAGCTACTGAATTAAATTATCTTAGTAGTCGTCATATTCCCATAATATTCATAATATTGTTTAGGTTGGAGGCTACCCAGCGGATGGATGCATCAAGAGGTGGAGGATTTTGAAGGACAAATTTGTGAGGGAACTGAAAAAGACCAAGAAGAAGAAGTCTGGAGATGCTGGGCCTGTTGTGGTGTCCAGTGAGCAAGAAGTATGTAGTGAGGTTGAATATTGATCCCTCTTCAGAAACCTTTCACCCCACTACCCCTCATTCCCATGATTCTATGGATTATTACAACTATTGAACTAGTGCATTATATTACATTGCATTTTGTTCAGTGAATGAATGATATAAATAATTAGTTGAGTTCTGCGAACATGGCTGTACTGCCAATCAACTTCTCCAGCAGGAGTACAGAAGTATTCTTGAAACCTTCCCTGATCTCCACAGCAGACTGAGAATGTCTTGATAAAAAGAAATAAACAACGCATATGCAACTATATAGATAAATTATGGCAAACCTGTTGCTGCCAGCATGACCAATTGATGTCATTCCCGTATTTTGGTTCTTCATCTCCTCTTCACCCACCATCAATCATGTTTCTACTACCATCTTCATTATCAGACATCCACAGATACCTGAAATGGCTTTCTGGATCTGACAGACGCATCTCCTGAACAGGTTGTGATACTCGCCTTGCTGTCTTCGCATTCTAAATATTGGACTTACCACACTCTGTTCTGCCTTCTCCTATTCCTCCTCCTCCGCCTCCTGAGCAAAATAATCAAAATAATAGCCTGCTTCACTGCCGAACTTCGAGTCATAGCTAGCCAGCCGTAGTCGAGGGTGTGGTAGGTAAAGGGTCGAACCTCAATTGGCAAAATTTGGCTCGAGGTGACGGAACGAAACGAAACGAAACGCCAATTTGTGAACAGACAGACGGAAGACGCTAGACGGAGATGAAACGGAGACGAAAACGAGACGGAACGAAACGCTGGGCTAGCGTCATATTGTGAACCGGCCTTAAGACCATGACATAATGGACTGAGTTAAAAATACTGAGAGAGAGTGGGAAAGAAGGAGGGAACTGAAGAAGTGACAAACCTACAAAGGAGAGCACGTGGTGGTGTGTGATGTCATCGTGTCATGACACATGCTCTCCTTTTTCCAAGCAGCTACAATATCATGAGAAATATATACAGTCTAGCCATAGTTCGGTATAGCATAATGCCATTGGTAGTCAGTCAAAATAGCTATCCTCAGACATTGTAAAAGCAAAAAAAAATATGGGGGGATCTTCCCCCCAGACCCCCCTTTTACGACTTATGAACATGTTAAGAAAATATTAACAAAAATTAGGGCACCAAGTGACCAACCATTTCCACCCCCTCCCCCCCCCCTAGAGAACTAGAGAAAAATTGTGTATGAAACCTGTTGTCCATGATTTTGTAAGAAAATGCATGGAATGCAACATAATTCGATTTCACAAAAGCCCACCTCCATTATACGAGTGACAAGAGACTATATCTAATCTATATATGCTGATTGCCGTAGCATGCAACTTCAGCAAATATTTAAGATGGAATGTTGTACTAAAGATTTTAGAAAAAGTGCATGCCATCATAAGTAGCAGCTATATATACAGTTAGTACTGCAAAAATACCTGTGGGTAAAACACTTTCGTACTCCACGCGGAAGCCCAGGGTGCACGTCCCCTTTCCGCACCATCCAGGCTCTCCGCCCCCCCTTATTTTTCCATATCTCAAGTTCGCCCCCCCTTGGCAAAATTTCTGTATACAACCCTGCATACCACTTGGTGTGTGTTCACGAGAAATAGGTAATGATACCACTTTACTATTTATATCATCTGTTTTTTTAAATATAGATTATAAGAAAATTTATCAACAATGAACAAATCCAGGTTTATGGTGTCCGGTGACTGGTTATCAAGAATTCTAAATGCATTTCATTAGGATGTGCATTAGTTAATCACCCATGATCTACAAGTGTGCTATGGAGGAAAGTCTGAAGAGCTCTTCTAGTAAGTATGCTAGTTAGTGAGTGAAGCGAGCCCTCAGTGGGGAGGGAGTTGGCTGGAAAACTTGATACTTCTGTGCATGGCATATCTATGCATGTTTATATCTATGTACCTATGCCCCGTACGTTCACCCGTAAAAAATGTGAACCTTAAATAATGTGAGCTCACATAAATTGGGAATGGTTGTCATAGTGAAGTGATCTATAGAGTGAATGCCCAGTAATTCAAAGCTTGGTTGCGCTGAGCATGTGACAATGCACTACACGGTTTAATAGCTGCTGACAACCCCCTTACCAAATATATAGCAGAGAATGGGACAAACAACAAGCCAAGACCCTACTTAATAACCCCTTACTTAATAACCCCTACTTCATAACCTCCTACTTCATAACCTCCTACTTCATAACCTCCTACTTCATAACCCCCTGCTTCATAACCCCCTACTTCATAACCCCCTACTTCATAACCCCCTGCTTCATAACCCCCTACTTCATAACCCCTACTTAATAACCCCCTGCAAGCCCTCCAAAGCTATCTCTCCCATAAGCCCTTACCTAATAAAGAAAGAACTGCTGGCAGGTGAGAGAGGGCTGCATGGCTGACAGAAAGGATGCTGGACATGGTTACTTGGTTCATCGACATGCTCTGGCCTTTTCTTTGTCTTCACTTGCCACTCAATGCCTACATTCGCTACTACTTCCAATATGGCTAATGTATGGGGCTTGTAATGGCTGGCTACTAAAAAGCCTTATTGAATTAGTTGTTGACTAAAAACAAAAGCTAGAATTTACTCTTGAGGGACCCTTTAGATATATCTATATTCATATATATAGCTCTGGGGCTGAAGTGCCTCTACTGGAACAAGAATGCACGAGAACTTGGGTTAGCCTTGCTATCTATATACCAGTGTAGTAGCTTGTCCACATAGAGCCCATGGAAGGCTATAGCTACTAAGAGTACCTGTAGCTGCTATTGGTCTAGTTTTATGCCCACAGAGCAAGACCACAATTGAAAACTTATTGGTTTGCGACTAGTTTTACTGCCCCCTCCAGCATATTATTATAATAATGTTCTACAAAATGGTCGAAGAAATGAATCAAGTGTTTATTAATGTTGACCAAAAACATTTATAGGGTTCTATTATAATGCCACACTGCTTCTTTAAAAGCTGTAGTATTAAAGGGTCCTGTAAATGTGTATGGTCCACATTTGGTAAACGTCGAGAGAGTACAATTTCAAAGTTGATTTATTGAGAAAGTTATTGTAATTCGTTATATCCACTGAGAGTTCGTTGATAACATGTTTTTCTTGTTTCTGTTTGTTTTTGTTTTTAGAGTCAAGCATACCTACAAGAAGTTACTCTGTGTAACATGCTATTTACCATGTTTAGTATATACACATGTGCCTATATATATATATACACATAACACATTCATTGTAATTACCTGGTTCTGTGATGTTAAGTGTTTAAAGGAACTCTCGGTTGACATAACGCAATTATAATGACCTCATTCAATAATCAACTTGAATTTTCACTCTCGACATTTCGACTAGATGCTCTAGCCTTCGTCAGGAATAAATACTAAATAGTCGAAATGTCGAGAGAGTAAATTTCAAGTTGATTATTGAGAAGGTCATTGTAACATGTTTAAGATGTTGATAACCTTTACCAGTTGTTGGTGTTTGTCTTAAAAAGAAAGGGATTAGTGCTGAATTGAGAAATGGAGTAGTCGTTGCAATGTAATGGACAGTTTGAAATCTTGTGGTGGTAAAATTATGATGAAGGGCTGTATTATACGCAAGTTATATATTATATGTACGAGAAGAAAAATAGATAGATTCAAGATCTTGAAGATGGATTGTACAGTTTTTAACAGTTTTTTAGGTTTTTTAGGGATGCTGGTTTACTGCCTTTTCGAAGGGTTCAAGGCACTTCAAAGTACTTTTGTGGTCAAAATTGGCTGGAGTCGCTGTTTATGATATTAAGAAGCTGCCGAAGTGAGTGTTAGACGAGATATAAACTTTTTTGTCTGTCATTTTTAAATGGGGCCTACCAATACAGGGAGTGTTACTGTACTCCCCAATGAGTAACTAGACTAGGCAAGTACAAATAGTAGGTTGTGTTTTTTAAGCATCTATTAGACTGTTGGTTTGCACTTGTTAAGTCCTGGTCATAACCAGTTCTCTTCCTGCTTGAGAGACAGTATTTCTTCCATTGCTGCTGACGACAGACTTCTAGACACAGTGAGTTTTTAATTTATTATTTCCAAAAATATTTTTATGGACTTTGAAGTGATATATTATAATATGAGGGGTCAGGTACATTTTCAAGTACCCTGTACTGCAGCCCAAGTGGTGTTAATGGATATTAATTGTTGACTTTGACTCGTCACCCTCTTAAAAGTCATGGAACATCCCTGTATAGTCAAAGGTTTGTACTTTTAAAATAAGTATTTGGAGCAAAGAAGGGCTTTCTTACGATATAGAAAGTTTGAAAACAACTTTGCTTTTTCACGCCCACAAACACTCCCTTACGTCTATAATATTCTTGCACAAAGGTCACCTAATGTATCAGCTATGCAATGGAACACAAGATAGGAAGTTAGCAGACTGTTTGCATTGTACCATGTTTTATTTAGTGATCTGTATATTTAAACCAACTTGAGGTAAAAGAAAGACTGCTCTTCTCCTTCAGGAGCAGTCTTTGCACATGTGTGAATGACATTGAGACAAGAAAAGTGCCCTTGTTGCATTCCTGTAAATGATTCTATTCTGCAGCTACCATAAAGGCTGGTTGTCTAGCCCACGACACTTTAGCAATAGCAAAAACCTATGGAGCCAACAAGGAGTGGGAGGTGCATATGCCTAACAACCAACACACGTGTGCATACTTAATCATTTTCTGTACACAGGTCCATAGTCTGTGAATAGGCCTGCAGAAGAAGGATGGTTGAGCATTGTAGTTGTTTCTCTCACTCACCTCCAATGTGTAGCTGGCAAGGGCCTCAAGAAGTTTGATGTAGTCTCACTCGCCTCCAATGTGTAGCTGAGAAACTTAGCAAGGGCCTCAAGAAGTTTGATGTAGTCTCACTCGCCTCCAATGTGTAGCTGAGAAACTTAGCAAGGGCCTCAAGAAGTTTGATGTAGTCTCACTCGCCTCCAATGTGTAGCTGAGAAACTTAGCAAGGGCCTCAAGAAGTTTGATGTAGTCTCACTCGCCTCCAATGTGTAGCTGAGAAACTTAGCAAGGGCCTCAAGAAGTTTGATGTAGTCTCACTCGCCTCCAATGTGTAGCTGAGAAACTTAGCAAGGGCCTCAAGAAGTTTGATGTAGTCTCACTCGCCTCCAATGTGTAGCTGAGAAACTTAGCAAGGGCCTCAAGAAGTTTGATGTAGTCTCACTCGCCTCCAATGTGTAGCTGAGAAACTTAGCAAGGGCCTCAAGAAGTTTGATGTAGTCTCACTCGCCTCCAATGTGTAGCTGAGAAACTTAGCAAGGGCCTCAAGAAGTTTGATGTAGTCTCACTCGCCTCCAATGTGTAGCTGAGAAACTTAGCAAGGGCCTCAAGAAGTTTGATGTAGTCTCACTCGCCTCCAATGTGTAGCTGAGAAACTTAGCAAGGGCCTCAAGAAGTTTGATGTAGTCTCACTCGCCTCCAATGTGTAGCTGAGAAACTTAGCAAGGGCCTCAAGAAGTTTGATGTAGTCTCACTCGCCTCCAATGTGTAGCTGAGAAACTTAGCAAGGGCCTCAAGAAGTTTGATGCAGTCTCACTCGCCTCCAATGTGTAGCTGAGAAACTTAGCAAGGGCCTCAAGAAGTTTGATGTAGTCTCACTCGCCTCCAATGTGTAGCTGAGAAACTTAGCAAGGGCCTCAAGAAGTTTGATGTAGTCTCACTCGCCTCCAATGTGTAGCTGAGAAACTTAGCAAGGGCCTCAAGAAGTTTGATGTAGTCTCACTCGCCTCCAATGTGTAGCTGAGAAACTTAGCAAGGGCCTCAAGAAGTTTGATGCAGCAGTTGTGCGTACCATTTGAAAGAACACAAGAACACTAAAGTCAAGAATCCTTCTGCAGTGGTAAAACACATTTGGTACACGACACGGGATCAAGTGGGACAAAATCTCCATCCTTACTAGGGAGCAAAGCCAAACTAAATGGAAGATGTGAGAGGCCATTGAGATTAGAATGTGGGTGCCCCCACTCAACAGGGACTCTGGATTGGATCTTCTGCCAGTCTACAATAGCCTCCTGCCACATGCTCTTCAGGGGGGACATCCTAAATTTAATTTTTTAAAATTTTTACCTGCGGTTACAATTTTAGAGCTCCGTAGATTCTGCAAACTTCATGGTATGGACTTGATATATAGCTCAAAAGATAGGTCTCTCTGTGTGCTCTCTTTTGATACTAAAAATGCTTCATTAGGTATAACTATAGGCAAGTTACTAGACCCTAAAGCTGAGGGACTTCAAAAATCTGAATCACCGCAACCTCCACAGAAACCACTCCGAGTTGCAAAGTGCAAAAAAATACGAGTGACAATCACTCATTTGAATAAGGCGTTAAAAATTTATTACCTGGTCTGGTCAGACACGTGGTGCAAAATTGTGGTGCAAAATTGAGGGCGTTGAAAAAATCAACGCCCTCAATTTTGCACCACGTGTCTGACCAGTTAATAAATTTTTAACGCCTATTCAAATGAGTTAGTGGTTAGTGCGTGCTCTAGAGCTTCCTCTATACACTCGTATATTTTTTTGCACTTTGCAACTCGGGAGTGGTTTCTGTGGAGGTTGCGGTGATTCAGATTTTTGAGGTCCCTCCGCTTTAGGGTCTAGTAACTTGCCTATAGTTATACCTAATGAAGCATTTTTAGTAGTATCAAAAGAGAGCACACAGAGAGACCTATCTTTTAAGCTATATATCAAGTCCATACCATGAAGTTTGCAGAATCTACGGAGCTCTAAATTTGTAACCACAGGTTAAAATTTTTTTTATTATATTTAGGATCGTCCCCCCTTCAAGTCATGCGATAGGTAGGCTATCATCAGATTGCAGATGATGAAGTCGACTTGAAAGTACTGAAAGCTGCTGTATAAACAAGACTCTGACAAACTGTATAATTATGACAAGAGTCTAGAACAATCTTACATTTGAACATATATATAGCTGACTATTTCCAAGAATAATCCATTGAGAATACAAAAACAACAAACCGTGGTTGTATAAGAACCTGCTCCATTAAGGTAAGTGAACAAATAAGTCATGTTAGATATCCATCCAGGAGCATCTCCGTTGTCAAGGGAGAAGGGGTTCAGAGAAATTCCTAGGTGTCTGCATTGCTTTGCTCAGCATAAGAGCTTCAAGAAACAGTAGGATTTGCTGGGAACAGCCAGCAATTGCGATCATCATCATTTGGCCTGCACCCTGTCAAATTGGAAACACAATCTTTCCACTGCTCTGCCATTCGGCCTTCCACTGGGCATGTGCAGGCAAAGTAGCAGGCATTAAAAGGGTGTATGATTTATTTTGTATATTAGAATTATGAATGATGTCCAGTGCTAACAACCAGCACTGACGCACTGCCCCACACTCATATGCCAATTATATGACATATTGGGGAGTGCACTAGCACCACATGTTAGTTTGAGCCCTACTTCAAAATGCCAGATGCCAAATACATGATGCATACACATACTCACATGCATGTAACAAAGCTATACCTCCAGTAAAACTCACTTTGCTTTTTGGCAGCCTGCGCTGTTCAACAGTTATTGGCTCCAATAACACCTTGTATCCTTCTCCAATGTAAATCTGCATACCAATGTTAAAATCCTGAAGTTTCTTATCTCAATCTTCTCCATCTTGCATGCCATTCATAAGTTTTATTACCAGAACATTCCAAAATTTTCTGCAATGACTAATCAGAAAAACATTTGGGTTATGCAAGTCATGTGATTATAATGAGCCTGTTGTATGCAAGTCATGTGATTGGGGGGAAAGATGCACATATCTTGAAAATTCACACTTTCAATGTGTGTGTTTTGTGTGCCATTTTATTTTTTTATATTTATTTATTTTATTTATTTATTATTATTTTATATATATACTGTATATTATTATTATTATTTTTAATTATTTATTTATTTATATAAAACATAATATATTATATACCGTATTCACTCGAATAGAAGTCGCGACTTGTATTTATTTCAGCCAAATCAAGTTGCGATCTTTTCAAGCATTGCGCTTGCACAGTGCCAAGCCAGTCTTGCGCTATTGCTGACGCAATTTTTTTGTGCGTCATTGTGGTTGTGATTGTTTCATTTCAAATATTGAGCTAGGTAGTAGTTGGCTGGCAAGAGTTCCTAATCGCTATCGTTATCTACAATGAGTTCATTATGTTCGATCTGTTCTTCATCCTCTTCGTCCAGGGAAGCAAATGGATCTTCTCCACCGCTGTCACTTCCCAACAGCTGGCGAGTAGCTTGCGTAATGGCTGGGATAGCTAAAGCTGCTACTTTTTCGTCCTTGAGGCAGTGAATTTCCCCATCTTCAGACCCGTCCACCTTCACAGTGATGCCACAAGCACGGAATGATTTCTTGATTAACTCGGCAGACAAGCTATCCCAACATTCCTTAACCCACCTCAAGCATTGTGCTTTGTCGGGAGCACGCACATTGCCAGCAGCAGTGTAAGACTTCTGCCCTGACATCATCCATTGGCTGTACTTCTCCTTGTATGCTGTTTTGAAGGGTTTATTCCAGGAGACATCTACTGGCTGCACTAAACTGGTCAACACCCCAGGAATGATGCAAAGGTCAGTGTTGGTGTGTTTGTCGATGCGTGTCTTAATATTTTCCATCAAATGGCACCTGTAGGCATCCCAAACCAAAAGCCTCCTGCCAAAGTTGAGTGTTCCCCATGATCGATTGACCCAGTCTTGGTCAGTGCCTCGTCATCCACCCATTGCGGCTGTATGCTACCACAACACCCGTGATCCTGTCAAGCTCTGAAATTGGACGCACTCCCTTGAAGATCACGAAAGGTTTCAACTTGCGTCCATCTGCCATGGCTGAAAGGACGACAGTGAATCTCCCCTTGTCGTGACCTGTGGTGCGTAAGGGGATAGACCTCTCACCTCTTCTGGCTATGGTGGTGTCTCCGGGCATGTCGAGCCAGAGTGGAGTTTCATCCCTGTTTCCAATGGAAGACAGCGGGTAGGATTTGGAGTGGCGAAGTCGTTGTACCTTCATTATGAAGGAAGTGACTTTAGGGACAAGGTCACGAGGGAGTCTCTGGCTCACTGTCGTCCGCCTTCGAAGAGTGAGTCCATTTCTCATCATGAAATTGCCTAACCACCCCTGACTGGCTGTAAATGTGGTAGGGGTCACATTCTGACAGAGTTCCATGGCTTTCTTTTGAACGTCTGACCGAGTTACCCTGAGATTTTCAGCCCTCAAGGAGTCCAACCATGCCACCAACTCCTCTTCCATATCTGGAAGTGCTGCTTTCCGACCTCGCCGCTTGTTCTTGGATGGTATTTCCTCCAGCTCCTTTTTTTGCTTCCTCCAGTCCCTCACCAGCTTCTCATTCACTCCAAATCTTCTGCCTGCGCCTCTGTTGCTGTGCTGCTCTGCAAATGCCACCACTGTCAATTTGAATGATGCACCAAAACACCTCCTTTTTGTTGTACTAGTACATTGTGTCTCTGCCATTGTAAATGTTGAATTTTCTGGCAACACACGCATTACAGTGTGGTCTAGCAAACATCGTGCGCGAGTGTTCTTAGCTAATATTTTACGACTCCGCGTGTGCAAGAGCGGTGGTGTAATTAACTTGGTGTGCTACATTTGGAATACGGCTTTCAGAGTGACTTCTATTCGGTGTGCGACTTTTATTCGAGTGAATACGGTAATTTGAAGTAATGATATTAGTTGAAGAAGTCATTAGAATTGTGCAGAATGTACCGAGGTGACATCAGCCAATCCCAACACTGAGGCCGCATTACCACGTTGTACAGCAACAGAGAGCCTCTGGGTGAGGAAGGTGGTAGAACTCTCCTGAGCCATAATCCGGGCGCGGCCAAGATCTTTCAGGAGTGTCAGAATTTTTTTTTTTATTAATTAATTTTTCTTAAATTTTTTTAAATTTTATTATTTTTTAATTTTTTAATTTTTTATTATTTTTATTATTATTATTATTTATTTATAATCAATTGATAGTTATACAATTAAATTATATAAGTTGAAGTATTGATATTAGTTGAAGAAGTCAGTAGCGGTTGACATAATTATCAGCCGATCCCAACACTGAGGCCGCATTACCACGTTGTACAGCAACAGAGAGCCTCTGGATGAGGAAGGTGGTAGAACTCTCCTGACCCGTAATCCGGGCTAGTCGGCGGCCAAGATCTTTCAGCAGTGTCAGAGTCATGGGGCCGTAAACCCCAGAAGTCTCGATGGCAATAGGGCTGAAGACATGGGATGGGTCCAGGTGGGAATATTTGGCCTTCTTCTTCTCCTCTGCCAAAGCTGCAACTGCCCCTGCCTTATTATTATATTTTTTTAAAATTATTATTATTATTATTATTATTATTATTAATTATTATTATATATTTTTTTGCTTCAAGGCTGTTTAGAAGAGCTATATACCAATGCAAGATTTAGTTAGCTTTTTGGGGTGGGGGGGGGGAGGGGTTTCCCACCATTTTGAAATAGCCAATATAGAGAGGACTAGTGTACTATAAATAATGCATTTTAATTTTCTGTGTCTATTGTATCCTTTGTCAGGTTGTTCTGATGGGGAAGGGAAACAGGCTGAAGTCCTAGTACCACCATGCCATGAACCCCAAGACTTCTCTCACCCCTCACTTGATTCATACTGCACAATTCTAATGCAATACAACATGACTCAAGACTACCTATATAACATCAAGGCTATAGTACATGCAGCACCATTATAATTATAACACGGATAAAGTCGTAGATATATGTTCTGCTCATTCCAGAAATCTGGCACATTTATAGAAGGGTGCTGCACAATCTATGAATTTATAGATATATAGTGCAGCAGATTACAAATATGTGCACACCCACTGTCGTCCAGTTTGTGCCTTATGCAACTATATGAGGGTCCTGCACTAGAATTTGCAACACCATGCATGGTGGATTCCATTAGAGTAACCAACTACCTTCATCTGAAGAACCATCCTATACAGGACTCGCTATCGAAGAAAGTTAGATTTCAGAAATCTGACCAGAGTGAGACTAGACCTCGCCTACGGAACTTCACTCACCATTGACAAGAACAACCCAACTGTTCTTAGCACTAGACTGCTACGATATATATATAGAAAAGTATTGGGATGGCTAGTCCTAATAGTTTCATGCTAATGCAATCATCAAGGAACTGCACATTTCAGTATAACTGCACACCTCGGTACAGCTGAACACCGAGGTACAGCTGAACACCGAGGTACAGCTGAACACCGAGGTACAGCTGGACACCGAGGTACAGCTGGACACCGAGGTACAGCTGAACACCGAGGTACAGCTGGACACCGAGGTACAGCTGGACACCGAGGTACAGCTGAACACCGAGGTACAGCTGAACACCGAGGTACAGCTGGACACCGAGGTACAGCTGGACACCGAGGTACAGCTGAACACCGAGGTACAGCTGAACACCGAGGTACAGCTGCACACCGAGGTACAGCTGAACACCGAGGTACAGCTGAACACCGAGGTACAGCTGAACACCGAGGTACAGCTGAACACCGAGGTACAGCTGAACCCCTCCGTACAACTGAATCCCTCCGTACAACTGAACTCCGTACAACTGAACCCCTCCGTACAACTGAACCCCTCCGTACAACTGAACCCCTCCGTACAACTGAACCCCTCCGTACAACTGAACCCCTCCGTACAACTGAACCGCTCCGTACAACTGAACACGTCCGTACAACTGAACACGTCCGTACAACTGGACACCTCCGTACAACTGAACCCCTCCGTACAACTGAACCCCTCCGTACAACTGAACCCCTCCGTACAACTGAACCCCTCCGTACAACTGAACCGCTCCGTACAACTGAACACGTCCGTACAACTGGACACGTCCGTACAACTGGACACCTCCGTACAACTGGACACCTCCGTACAACTGGACACCTCCGTACAACTGGACACCTCCGTACAACTGGACACCTCCGTACAACTGGACACCTCCGTACAACTGGACACCTCCGTACAACTGGACACCTCCGTACAACTGGACACCTCCGTACAACTGGACACCTCCGTACAACTGAACACCTCCGTACAACTGAACACCTCCGTACAACTGAACACCTCCGTACAACTGAACACCTCCGTACAACTGGACACCTCCGTACAACTGGACCCCTCCGTACAACTGAACCCCTCCGTACAACTGAACACCTCCGTACAACTGAACACCTCCGTACAACTGAACACCTCCGTATAACTGATAGTAGAATGAATTTTGCTTTAAAAAAATTCCACCCACGTGCTTGACCGCGTACTTATGTTTTAGCACCTAATTAAAACAGTCATTGAATAGAAGAGGGCTTCCTCTAGCCACTGGTACCAATTTCAAATGTTTAGCACTTAGTAATCTGTTATTTAGTGGAAGTTTCAGGCATTCAGGTTTTGAGGTCCCTCCATTTTAGGTCTAGTAACTTGGCTATAGTTATACCTATGAAACATATTTTAGTATCAAAAGAGAGCACACAGAGAGACCTATCTTTTGAGCTATATATCAAGTCCATACCATGAAGTTTGCAGAATCTACGGAGCTCTAAAGTTGTATATAACCATAAGTTAAAAAAATAAAAATGCCATTGTCCCCCCTTCATAGGGAGTAACAGGGGCAAAGTTATGTGTCTTGAATATTGCCCCATCAGTGACATAAATGTCCCCATAACTTTTAATGTCAATAAAAGTCAATCAATCATCAGTCAATCAATCATCAATAATAACAGCAATAAATAAAGTAATAATGACAACTAGAACAATAATAGTTGTGTAATATTTTTTTACAGTCGCATTGTAAACCAAAGTTTATTTAGGGATGTGGCAGCTCTCTTCACTCATGGGGAGGCTGCCCGCAATGCCTCTTCCAACTACGGTGAAGAGCTTTAGTGTAAGTCCCTGCAATAACGAGATAAAGCATTTCACACACTAAAGAATATTGCTAACCTTTCTGGAACAAATCTCAAAAGAATTCACACGAGTCCTGTGACACTGTAGGGAAGTCTATGTTTAGGATTCCCTGCGAGGTTCTGTGTCACCGTTGTATCTCTTCTACCCGATAGAGAAAGAGAATTGAAACTTCATGAGAAAGACAGAGAGTATCAATACAACGTAACAAAAGGTGATCATCAATTCGAATATTTAGTATTAAAAGTCAAGGGAGTTATGTCCCGATTACTGTTCCGTAATTGCGCTGCTACACAGCTCCCCCAAGAACTGACTTGATCTTAATGAAGCTGTACCGTCCACGGGTAACTCGGTCCCAAAACCTTGCCGGTGTCTTGAATCTTCGTCCGGAGCGTGTAGTTCCTAGGATTGGGGTACTTTATATCCCATGTGATGGGTCCGGGGAGTGTTGAGTTGGCCGGACAGTGGGCTGTGTTAGGGGACGTTGAGGGGGGCGACCACGGCGAGGTGGCTGTGCCACTTGGACCTCGGCAGACTCATCAACATGTGCAATTTTCAGCCTGTCGATCGAGATGGTCTCCTCGCGATGGCCAACCTGGAGTTTGAAGAATTTGTCCCCTCTGGTCAATACACGAAATGGGCCATCGTAAGGTGGCTGTAGGGGCGACTTGTGGCTGTCGTCATGAATGAAGACAAATTTGGCCAAAGAGAGGGAGGCCGGAATTGAGGTTGTGGGAGAGCTATGGTGCACTGGGGGGACCGGTCTGAGTTCTGCCACATTGTCACGGAGGCGGCGGAGAAATTCCGGAACTGGTTCGCCCTGTCCATGGCTCACAACTCCCTGGGGACAGTGAGTGGCGATCCAAACACTAGCTCTTCTGGGGATGTACCTAGGTCCTCCTTCGGCATGGTCCGGAGTCCTAGCATGACCCAATGAAGGTCTGATGTGTCCACGAGGGCGATTGACAGCGTGCTTTGAGGGACGCTTTCATGCTTCGATGGAACCTTTCCTCCACAAGGCCATTCGCCTGGGGGTGGTAAGCCGTAGTCCGATGCAGTTTGGTTCCGAGGAGGTTGGAGAGATCTTGCCAGAGTTGAGATGTGAACTGGGGTCCTCTGTCAGAGGAGACATCGGAGGGAAGGCCGTAACGAGTAATCCATCCACTCAAGATGGCATCAGCCACGTCTTTTGTACTTGTGCTAGCCAGGGGAATTGCTTCTGGCCAGCGGGTGACTCTGTCCACTACTGTGAGGAGGTGGGTGAAACCTTTAGAGAGTGGGAGTGGCACTACGAGATCCACATTCACATGGTCGAATCGAAGTATGGGCTCGTACTCAGATAGTGGGGCACGATGGTGGAGGTTGACTTGGGCTCGTTGGCAAGCGATGCATGTCCTGGCCCATTCTCCGACCTGTCGACCAAGGCCGTGCCAAGACGTACTTGCGGGCTACCCGTATGCCTGGATGGCTGAGGCCATGAAGGGTGTCGAAAATGCAACAGCAGAAAGAGACAGGTACAAGGGGACGTGGTCGACCAAGAGACACATCACACAACCCTGTTGTGTGATTGGGTCCAAAGGGAATGTCCTTAAGTTGAAGGCCAGTGATTGCTGTCCAGCAGGCAGCCATATCGACTGGGTCTGCGAGATGTGCGGTTGCAAGGGCAGAGAAATCAATGCCTCCACTGATGGCCGAAATGGCAGCATGGGAAAGAGCGTCTGCTACCACGTTGTCCTTGCCTGCCACGTGTCTAATGTCCACAGTGAATTCTGAGATCGCTGAGAGCTGGCGCTGTTGTCGTGCAGACTAGGCATCCAAGATCTTACCGAGGGCAAACGTGAGTCGTTTGTGGTTGGTAAACATTGAGAACTGGCGTCCTTCCAGGAAATACTTGAAGTGACGGATAGCCGCGTGGGCAGCAAGCAATTCTCTGTCGATTGCACTATATCTGGTCTGGGCTGGCTGGAGCTTGCGGCTGAAGAAGGCCAGCGCAGAGGTCATCTGTGAATTGCTCAAGAGTGCCTCCAATGGCCATATCTGAAGCATCAATGGTTACAGCCGTGGGAGCATCTGCACGGGGATGGACCAGGAGGGCAGCAGAGGCCAGAGCAGTCTTTGCATCACGGAATGCTTTGTCCATGGTGTTCAACCATTTCACCGGAGAGGTCCTGGCGGGACGGCCAACCAAAGCAGTGTAGAGAGGATGAAGTAGCTGGGCAGTGGCAGGTACAAACCTGTGGTAAAAGTTAATTACTCCGAGGAAGGCCTGCAATTCTTTGATTACTGCCGGGCGGGGGAAATCTTGTATGGCTGTCACCCGAGTTGGCATGGGTCGTATGCCCTCGGCGTTGACCATGTGGCCGAGGAAGGTTATCTCATCGACACCGAAGACACACTTGCCTGGGTGAATGACGAGGCCATGGCGATCGAAAACGGCAGTGAGATCCCGAAGATGCTCATCGGGGGAGGAACTGGCTACCAGGATGTCATCTAGGTAAATGAATACGCCCTGCAGACCCCGCAAGACCGTTTCCATCAGTCTCTGAAATGCTTGGGCTGCGTTTGCAAGGCCGAAAGGTGTTCGCAGAAACTCGAAAAGGCCCAAAGGAGTAATCACTGCTGTCTTGGGGATGTCCATAGCACGTACCGGAATCTGGTGATAGCCCTTATCAGTTCAATCGATGAGAAAATGGTCATACCCGCGAGTTGGCCGGCGAAGTCTTGGATGTGAGGCACCGGGTAGCAGTCAGTCTTGATGCTGCCATTGAGACATCTAAAGTCCCCGCATGGGCACCAACCACCACCAGGTTTGGGTGCAATGTGAAGTGGGGACGCCCATTGACTGGAGGAGCGCCGGACGATCCCAAAGTCTTCCATCTCTTTGAATGCAGCCTTTGCGACAGCGAGTTTGTCGGGGGACAAACACTGGGCTGGCGAGCGGAGAGGAGACTGACCAGTATTGATACAAAGCTCGACCCCATGGGGGACCCTCTTGCGAAAAGACAACTCAGTGAGTTTGGGCCTAGAGGTGAGTAGGTTGGCATAGACATTGTTTACCTGAGGAGGTTTGATTACGGTCAAAGGTACTGGTTGACACACAATGCTGGGTGTGGCGATGGTGGCGTGCGTGGCAGAGTGAACGAGGCATTGTCCTCCCAGGTCGACTAGCAGTCCGTTGTCACGTAAGAAGTCTGCCCCGAGGATGGCCTGGTTCACGTCAGCGACGATGAAAGACCCTTGGAAGCGCTTGCTCCCAAACTGGAGTGGAATACGACGTGTGCCATAAGTTTTAATTTCTGTCCCATTGGCTGCCACTAGTGGGGCAGAATGGGCAGAGGAAGCGGCTGCACGGTGGTCAGCAGGAGAAGCCGGGACGAGAGAGACTTCTGCACCAGTGTCGATGAGGAAGGAGCGTCCCGAGGCCCTATCCTGGACATATAGAAGCCTTGAGGTTGTTGCGCCAGCCACCACGGCTACTGGTGGCCGGCGTTGGCATTTCCCACTGGCTGTGTCTTAGCTAGGGCCATCTGGCAGTTGTTCTGGGTGCATCTCCTTGCCTCCGTTCCATACTGCCCATGGTTGAAACACAGACTGGTGTCGGTCTTAGTCCTGCGCTTTTGGCATTTGTGGTCAATGGCTGCAACATTGACGTTGCCAACAAGTGATGATGGCTGGTTCAGGCGGGCACCGGAGAGCATGAAGTAGGCATTGGCTTGTTCAGCCAGCTGAGCCGTAGAACGAGCCAGGTGGTCTTCGACATCTGCTGGAAGCTGTCGTAGGAAAAGGGCCTTAAACAGGATGTGCTCGGAGTCCTCTCCAAAGAGTAGGGATGCAAGCATCTTACTGAGGAGTGCTGATGGTGTTCCATCACCCATTCCAGGCCAGTCTAGAAGACTCTTGCTCCTCTCCAAGGGCATTCTACCAAACGCGGAAAGGAGGCGATCTTTGATGGCTTGGTAGCGAGTGCCATCAGCAGGGGAGTTCCTGATGATGTCGATCACCCTGTCCATGACCTGGCCCTTGAGTGTTGCCACCACGTAGCTGTACTTGTTGGTCTGGTCCTGGGTAATGCGGAGGTTGAATTCCGCTTCGATGGCTATAAACCAGTATTCGATCCTGTCAGGCGAGAACTCTGGTAGTTTGAGGGCGACTGCATTGACTGTAGCCGCCATTAAAGCATCTGCAAGTGCTTGTGCTTCAGCCATAATGCTGAAGAGGAAGGAATTGACGCTGTTGAGCTGGAACGCTGTGGGCGTATACGTATAGGATAGCTATGTAACCTCCGAGTTTGCTGTTACCCCGAGGCGAAGCCGAGGAATGTAACAGCAAACGAATAGGTTACACTGGCGCATAACCGACTCTTCTTATACTGCATTGCGCACGCGCTAAACTACATGCGGTTAAAAGTGTAGGTTACGTAACCTATAGTTATTAACCAATCAGATTAGCCACAGATGACGTGATGTAGTATAACAATGTAGGGAAGTCTATGTTTAGGATTTGCGAGGTTCTGTGTCACCGTTGTATCTCTTCTACCCGATAGAGAAAGAGAATTGAAACTTCATGGAAAGACAGAGACTCAGAGTATCAATACAACGTAACAGAAGGTGATCATCAATTCGAATATTTAGTATTAAAAGTCGATGGAGTTATGTCCCAATGATTTAATGTTGCTATTGCTGAGCCTGTTAAGGCCATCACATATATAATACAGCACAGTGTGAAACTATTTAGGTAATAACAATCTATATTTGAAAAAGAAGTCAACAGTACGATTACTGTTCGCCGCCACAACACCACGGTAGTCGAGATCTGCAGTGTACTAGTAATGATATGGCTAGCTGCCGCCAGTCCAAATTCTCAGCCGTCCATCCGAATTCAGCAGGATACATAGTCGACATGCCGTAAATAGAAGAATACCATTTGGCGCTCTCAGTTTTGTCATCACTCTGTCGAGGTCTATTAATATTGCTTGACCAGTGTTATAGAAACACACATTCTCCAGCCGGATATCCAGGTGGGCTTGTCCATTGTCATGCAATTCATTAATTGCTTCGACTACCTCGTCGACAAATGGCTTCTTCTCTTATGGACTCCGGAGTGGTCGACTGTACAGCGTGAATTGAAAGTATACACACTCACCATAAAGGACCTGGTTTATTGGAATTGCACTGTATTGTAGCTTAAACTGTTTTATATTTAACATAGTCAAACGTTGAAATTCAGGTCCTATTATGGGATGTTTATACACAAACTGCTTCGTAGGTGATACTACTACAACTGACATCCCCGATATGCATTGATATGCATCACGACCAAAATTGCTTTCAATGAATGAAGGTGATAGTGGAAGAGCAAAATTGGAGGGACCAAAAGATGGCGTGTATTACACACATCCTCAATAGTTACTAGTACCATATCTCTTTCCAGTTGTGTGCACTCCACAGTGAATCGAAGCTCAGCATCAGACCATTTGCACACCACCTTCTCCACGAACCCAGCAAGTACAGGGACACAAAATCCAGAAACTTCAATTACATCAATCCCTTGATTTCTTAGGTAAACTAACTGGGCGACTAGCCCACATGAGAGTTTCCATACCTTGGCATTTTCATCTTTATTCGAGATGACCTCGAACTGGACTATCACTTGCTGCTTATCATTCAGGATCAGCAAATCAACTCTTTTTTTGTTGTAGTCATGAATGAGTTTTATGACATCTTTCCAAGTGACTGCTCTGATTGTACGACCAAACCACCACGTATATTTTCTTTCAACCATTTTACGAAGGCATCCCTGACGTGATTGTGGCTGCAGACTGCATCACCACGTGTAACTACACCACCAGGTCTTGCACAACATACCACTTTCAAGCCTAAATCATAAGATGATGATTTAGTTGCTGTGCTACAATTAGCCAAGCTGTATCTCTGGTTCTCCAATTCACTGAGTTCAAGTACCTGGGAATCCTCTTTTCTTCATCTCTATCCTGGAACAAACACATTTTTTACATCTCCTCCAAGACCCACAAATTACTTGGCCTTCTCTACCATCATTTCTACTGCTATTCAGACACTTCTACTCTTCTTCACCTCTACACTTCTCTTATCCGTCCCCATCTGGAGTACTGGGAACCCTCAATCATCTTCTCATCTCGAGCGAATACAATACTTTACATGTAAATTATGTAGTAAACAAGTCCTCAGACTACACTTCTCTTCTCACTAAGCTTCATTTTCCATCTCTATCCTCATCGCCATAATGCCAAACTTATTTTTTTCATCAAACTTATCTTATTCACAATAATATAATATTTTCCTTCTAGCCTCCCACCATTCCAACCAACTCCCTACTACAACCTCCGATCCTTCCACCCCAGTATATAATCGTCTGCTAATCCCATGCAGAACTCAGTCTGCTTACCTTTCATTTCCCCCTACTACTACTAGGCTTTGGAACTCTCTCCCCAATTACAATAAAGAAACTAACTCACTTGGACACTATATTCAACACCACTTATCATCACTTAACTTTAAACTACTTAAACTATAATCAACTAAATATATTCCTCCATGAATTTGTTTACTTATTTTTACTCTTCATATTAGCCTATTGGCTATTGAGTACGACCTTTTCCATTAAAAAATCCCCTCCAGTCACAGATATACCAGTCCATACAATGCCCCTATATAGTCACAGATATACCAGTCCATGCATAGCCCTAGTCAGTCACAGATATACCAGTCCATGAAATGCCCTAGTCACAGATATACCAGTCCATGCAATGCCCCAGTCACAGATATACCAGTCCATGCAATGCCCTAGTCACAGATATACCAGACCATGCAATGCCCTAGTCACAGATATACCAGTCCATGTCAGTCACAGATATACCAGTCCATGCAATGCCCTAGTCACAGATATACCAGTCCATGCAATGCCCTAGTCACAGATATACCAGTCCATGCAATGCCCTAGTCACAGATATACCAGTCCATGCAATGCCCTAGTCAGTCACAGATATACCAGTCCATGCAATGCCCTAGTCACAGATATACCAGTCCATGCAATGCCCTAGTCACAGATATACCAGTCCATGCAATGCCCTAGTCAGTCACAGATATATCAGTCCATGCAATGCCCTAGTCAGTCACAGATATACCAGTCCATGCAATGCCCTAGTCACAGATATACCAGTCCATGCAATGCCCTAGTCACAGATATACCAGTCCATGCAATGCCCTAGTCAGTCACAGATATACCAGTCCATGCAATGCCCTAGTCAGTCACAGATATACCAGTCCATGAAATGCCCTAGTCACAGATATACCAGTCCATGCAATGCCCTAGTCAGTCACAGATATACCAGTCCATGCAATGCCCTAGTCACAGATATACCAGTCCATGCAATGCCCTAGTCAGTCACAGATATACCAGTCCATGCAATGCCCTAGTCACAGATATACCAGTCCATGCAATGCCCTAGTCACAGATATACCAGTCCATGCAATGCCCTAGTCAGTCACAGATATACCAGTCCATGCAATGCCCTAGTCACAGATATACCAGTCCATGCAATGCCCTAGTCACAGATATACCAGTCCATGCAATGCCCTAGTCAGTCACAGATATACCAGTCCATGCAATGCCCTAGTCACAGATATACCAGTCCATGCAATGCCCTAGTCACAGATATACCAGTCCATGCAATGCCCTAGTCAGTCACAGATATGCCAGTCCATGCAATGCCCTAGTCACAGATATACCAGTCCATGCAATGCCCTAGTCACAGATATACCAGTCCATGCAATGCCCTAGTCACAGATATACCAGTCCATGCAATGCCCTAGTCACAGATATACCAGTCCATGCAATGCCCTAGTCACAGATATACCAGTCCATGCAATGCCCTAGTCACAGATATACCAGTCCATGCAATGCCCTAGTCAGTCACAGATATGCCAGTCCATGCAATGCCCTAGTCACAGATATACCAGTCCATGCAATGCCCTAGTCACAGATATACCAGTCCATGCAATGCCCTAGTCAGTCACAGATATACCAGTCCATGCAATGCCCTAGTCACAGATATACCAGTCCATGCAATGCCCTAGTCAGTCACAGATATACCAGTCCATGCAATGCCCTAGTCACAGATATACCAGTCCATGCAATGCCCTAGTCAGTCACAGATATACCAGTCCATGCAATGCCCTAGTCAGTCACAGATATACCAGTCAATACAATGCCCTAGTCAGTCACAGATATACCAGTCCATGCAATGCCCTAGTCACAGATATACCAGTCCATGCAATGCCCTAGTCAGTCACAGATATCAGTCACAGATATACCAGTCCATGCAATGCCCTAGTCACAGATATACCAATCCATGCAATGCCCTAGTCACAGATATACCAGTCCATGCAATGCCCTAGTCAGTCACAGATATACCAGTCCATGCAATGCCCTAGTCACTCACAGATATACCAGTCCATGCAATGCCCTAGTCACAGATATACCAGTCCATGCAATGCCCTAGTCACAGATATAGCAGTCCATGCAATGCCCTAGTCAGTCACAGATATACCAGTCCATGCAATGCCCTAGTCACAGATATACCAGTCCATGCAATGCCCTAGTCAGTCACAGATATACCAGTCCATGCAATGCCCTAGTCAGTCACAGATATACCAGTCCATGCAATGCCCTAGTCACAGATATACCAGTCCATGCAATGCCCTAGTCACAGATATACCAGTCCATGCAATGCCCTAGACAGTCACAGATATACCAGTCCGTGCAATGCCCTAGACAGATATACCAGTCCATGCAATGCCCTAGTCACAGATATACCAGTCCATGCAATGCCCTAGTCACAGATATACCAATCCATGCAATGCCCTAGTCACAGATATACCAGTCCATGCAATGCCCTAGTCACAGATATACTAGTCCATGCAATGCCCTAGTCAGTCACAGATGTACCAGTCCATGCAATGCCCTAGTCACAGATATACCAGTCCATGCAATGCCCTAGTCACAGATATACCAGTCCATGCAATGCCCTAGTCACAGATATACCAGTCCATGCAATGCCCTAGTCACAGATATACCAGTCCATGCAATGCCCTAGTCAGTCACAGATATACCAGTCCATGCAATGCCCTAGTCACAGATATACCAGTCCATGCAATGCCCTAGTCAGTCACAGATATACCAGTCCATGCAATGCCCTAGTCACAGATATACCAGTCCATGCAATGCCCTAGTCACAGATATATCAGTCCATGCAATGCCCTAGTCAGTCACAGATATACCAGTCCATGCAATGCCCTAGTCACAGATATACCAGTTCATGCAATGCCCTAGTCACAGATATACCAGTCCATGCAATGCCCTAGTCACAGATATACCAATCCATGCAATGCCCTAGTCACAGATATACCAGTCCATGCAATGCCCTAGTCACAGATATACCAGTCCATGCAATGCTCTAGTCACAGATATACCAGTCCATGCAATGACCTAGTCAGTCACAGATATACCAGTCCATGCAATGCCCTAGTCAGTCACAGATATACCAGTCCATGCAATGCCCTAGTCACAGATATACCAGTCCATGCAATGCCCTAGTCACAGATATACCAGTCCATGCAATGCCCTAGTCACAGATATACCAGTCCATGCAATGCCCTAGTCACAGATATACCAGTCCATGCAATGCCCTAGTCACAGATATACCAGTCCATGCAATGCCCTAGTCACAGATATACCAGTCCATGCAATGCCCTAGTCACAGATATACCAGTCCATGCAATGCCCTAGTCAGTCACAGATATACCAGTCCATGCAATGCCCTAGTCACAGATATACCAGTCCATGCAATGCCCTAGTCAGTCACAGATATACCAGTCCATGCAATGCCCTAGTCACAGATATACCAGTCCATGCAATGCCCTAGTCACAGATATACCAGTCCATGCAATGCCCTAGTCAGTCACAGATATACCAGTCCATGCAATGCCCTAGTCACAGATATACCAGTCCATGCAATGCCCTAGTCACAGATATACCAGTCCATGCAATGCCCTAGTCACAGATATACCAGTCCATGCAATGCCCTAGTCACAGATATACCAGTCCATGCAATGCCCTAGTCAGTCACAGATATACCAGTCCATGCAATGCCCTAGTCACAGATATACCAGTCCATGCAATGCCCTAGTCAGTCACAGATATACCAGTCCATGCAATGCCCTAGTCAGTCACAGATATACCAGTCCATGCAATGCCCTAGTCACAGATATACCAGTCCATGGAATGCCCTAGTCACAGATATACCAGTCCATGCAATGCCCTAGTCAGTCACAGATGTACCAGTCCATGCAATGCCCTAGTCACAGATATACCAGTCCATGCAATGCCCTAGTCACAGATATACCAGTCCATGCAATGCCCTAGTCACAGATATACCAGTCCATGCAATGCCCTAGTCACAGATATACCAGTCCATGCAATGCCCTAGTCAGTCACAGATATACCAGTCCATGCAATGCCCTAGTCAGTCACAGATATACCAGTCCATGCAATGCCCTAGTCACAGATATACCAGTCCATGCAATGCCCTAGTCACAGATATACCAGTCCATGCAATGCCCTAGTCAGTCACAGATATACCAGTCCATGCAATGCCCTAGTCACAGATATACCAGTCCATGCAATGCCCTAGTCACAGATATACCAGTCCATGCAATGCCCTAGTCAGTCACAGATATACCAGTCCATGCAATGCCCTAGTCAGTCACAGATATACCAGTCCATGCAATGCCCTAGTCACAGATACACCAGTCCATGCAATGCCCTAGTCAGTCACAGATATACCAGTCCATGCAATGCCCTAGTCACAGATATACCAGTCCATGCAATGACCTAGTCAGTCACAGATATACCAGTCCATGCAATGCCCTAGTCAGTCACAGATATACCAGTCCATGCAATGCCCTAGTCACAGATATACCAGTCCATGCAATGCCCTAGTCACAGATATACCAGTCCATGCAATGCCCTAGTCACAGATATACCAGTCCATGCAATGCCCTAGTCACAGATATACCAGTCCATGCAATGCCCTAGTCACAGATATACCAGTCCATGCAATGCCCTAGTCACAGATATACCAGTCCATGCAATGCCCTAGTCACAGATATACCAGTCCATGCAATGCCCTAGTCAGTCACAGATATACCAGTCCATGCAATGCCCTAGTCACAGATATACCAGTCCATGCAATGCCCTAGTCAGTCACAGATATACCAGTCCATGCAATGCCCTAGTCACAGATATACCAGTCCATGCAATGCCCTAGTCACAGATATACCAGTCCATGCAATGCCCTAGTCAGTCACAGATATACCAGTCCATGCAATGCCCTAGTCACAGATATACCAGTCCATGCAATGCCCTAGTCACAGATATACCAGTCCATGCAATGCCCTAGTCACAGATATACCAGTCCATGCAATGCCCTAGTCACAGATATACCAGTCCATGCAATGCCCTAGTCAGTCACAGATATACCAGTCCATGCAATGCCCTAGTCACAGATATACCAGTCCATGCAATGCCCTAGTCAGTCACAGATATACCAGTCCATGCAATGCCCTAGTCAGTCACAGATATACCAGTCCATGCAATGCCCTAGTCACAGATATACCAGTCCATGCAATGCCCTAGTCACAGATATACCAGTCCATGCAATGCCCTAGTCAGTCACAGATATACCAGTCCATGCAATGCCCTAGTCACAGATATACCAGTCCATGCAATGCCCTAGTCACAGATATACCAGTCCATGCAATGCCCTAGTCACAGATATACCAGTCCATGCAATGCCCTAGTCACAGATATACCAGTCCATGCAATGCCCTAGTCAGTCACAGATATACCAGTCCATGCAATGCCCTAGTCAGTCACAGATATACCAGTCCATGCAATGCCCTAGTCACAGATATACCAGTCCATGCAATGCCCTAGTCACAGATATACCAGTCCATGCAATGCCCTAGTCACAGATATACCAGTCCATGCAATGCCCTAGTCAGTCACAGATATACCAGTCCATGCAATGCCCTAGTCACAGATATACCAGTCCATGCAATGCCCTAGTCACAGATATACCAGTCCATGCAATGCCCTAGTCAGTCACAGATATACCAGTCCATGCAATGCCCTAGTCAGTCACAGATATACCAGTCCATGCAATGCCCTAGTCACAGATACACCAGTCCATGCAATGCCCTAGTCAGTCACAGATATACCAGTCCATGCAATGCCCTAGTCACAGATATACCAGTCCATGCAATGCCCTAGTCAGTCACAGATATACCAGTCCATGCAATGCCCTAGTCAGTCACAGATATACCAGTCCATGCAATGCCCTAGTCACAGATATACCAGTCCATGCAATGCCCTAGTCAGTCACAGATATACCAGTCCATGCAATGCCCTAGTCAGTCACAGATATACCAGTCCATGCAATGCCCTAGTCAGTCACAGATATACCAGTCCATGCAATGCCCTAGTCACAGATATACCAGTCCATGTAATGCCCTAGTCACAGATATACCAGTCCATGCAATGCCCTAGTCACAGATATACCAGTCCATACAATGCCCTAGTCACAGATATACCAGTCCATGCAATGCCCTAGTCAGTCAAAGATATACCAGTCCATGTAATGCCCTAGTCACAGATATACCAGTCCATGCAATGCCCTAGTCACAGATATACCAGTCCATGCAATGCCCTAGTCACAGATATACCAGTCCATGCAATGCCCTAGTCAGTCACAGATATACCAGTCCATGCAATGCCCTAGTCACAGATATACCAGTCCATGCAATGCCCTAGTCACAGATATACCAGTCCATGCAATGCCCTAGTCACAGATATACCAGTCCATGCAATGCCCTAGTCAGTCACAGATATACCAGTCCATGCAATGCCCTAGTCACAGATATACCAGTCCATGCAATGCCCTAGTCAGTCACAGATATACCAGTCCATGCAATGCCCTAGTCAGTCACAGATATACCAGTCCATGCAATGCCCTAGTCACAGATATACCAGTCCATGCAATGCCCTAGTCACAGATATACCAGTCCATGCAATGCCCTAGTCAGTCACAGATATACCAGTCCATGCAATGCCCTAGTCACAGATATACCAGTCCATGCAATGCCCTAGTCACAGATATACCAGTCCATGCAATGCCCTAGTCACAGATATACCAGTCCATGCAATGCCCTAGTCACAGATATACCAGTCCATGCAATGCCCTAGTCACTCACAGATATACCAGTCCATGCAATGCCCTAGTCAGTCACAGATATACCAGTCCATGCAATGCCCTAGTCAGTCACAGATATACCAGTCCATGCAATGCCCTAGTCAGTCACAGATATACCAGTCCATGCAATGCCCTAGTCACAGATATACCAGTCCATGGAATGCCCTAGTCACAGATATACCAGTCCATGCAATGCCCTAGTCAGTCTCAGTCACAGATATACCAGTCCATGCAATGCCCTAGTCACAGATATACCAGTCCATGCAATGCCCTAGTCACAGATATACCAGTCCATGCAATGCCCTAGTCACAGATATACCAGTCCATGCAATGCCCTAGTCAGTCACAGATATACCAGTCCATGCAATGCCCTAGTCACAGATATACCAGTCCATGCAATGCCCTAGTCACAGATATACCAGTCCATGCAATGCCCTAGTCAGTCACAGATATACCAGTCCATGCAATGCCCTAGTCAGTCACAGGTATACCAGTCCATGCAATGCCCTAGTCAGTCACAGATATACCAGTCCATGCAATGCCCTAGTCACAGATATACCAGTCCATGCAATGCCCTAGTCACAGATATACCAGTCCATGCAATGCCCTAGTCAGTCACAGATATACCAGTCCATGCAATGCCCTAGTCACAGATATACCAGTCCATGCAATGCCCTAGTCACAGATATACCAGTCCATGCCATGCCCTAGTCAGTCACAGATATACCAGTCCATGCAATGCCCTAGTCAGTCACAGATATACCAGTCCATGCAATGCCCTAGTCACAGATATACCAGTCCATGCAATGCCCTAGTCACAGATATACCAGTCCATGCAATGCCCTAGACAGTCACAGATATACCAGTCCATGTAATGCCCTAGTCACAGATATACCAGTCCATGCAATGCCCTAGTCACAGATATAACAGTTCATGCAATGCCCTAGTCAGTCACAGATATACCAGTCCATGCAATGCCCTAGTCAGTCACAGATATACCAGTCCATGCAATGCCCTAGTCACAGATATACCAGTCCATGCAATGCCCTAGTCACAGATACACCAGTCCATGCAATGCCCTAGTCACAGATATACCAGTCCATGCAATGCCCTAGTCACAGATATACCAGTCCATACAATGCCCTAGTCACAGATATACCAGTCCATGCAATGCCCTAGTCAGTCAAAGATATACCAGTCCATGTAATGCCCTAGTCACAGATATACCAGTCCATGCAATGCCCTAGTCACAGATATACCAGTCCATGCAATGCCCTAGTCACAGATATACCAGTCCATGCAATGCCCTAGTCAGTCACAGATATACCAGTCCATGCAATGCCCTAGTCACAGATATACCAGTCCATGCAATGCCCTAGTCACAGATATACCAGTCCATGCAATGCCCTAGTCACAGATATACCAGTCCATGCAATGCCCTAGTCAGTCACAGATATACCAGTCCATGCAATGCCCTAGTCACAGATATACCAGTCCATGCAATGCCCTAGTCAGTCACAGATATACCAGTCCATGCAATGCCCTAGTCACAGATATACCAGTCCATGCAATGCCCTAGTCACAGATATACCAGTCCATGCAATGCCCTAGTCACAGATATACCAGTCCATGCAATGCCCTAGTCACAGATATACCAGTCCATGCAATGCCCTAGTCAGTCACAGATATACCAGTCCATGCAATGCCCTAGTCACAGATATACCAGTCCATGCAATGCCCTAGTCAGTCACAGATATACCAGTCCATGCAATGCCCTAGTCACAGATATACCAGTCCATGCAATGCCCTAGTCAGTCTCAGTCACAGATATACCAGTCCATGCAATGCCCTAGTCACAGATATACCAGTCCATGCAATGCCCTAGTCACAGATATACCAGTCCATGCAATGCCCTAGTCACAGATATACCAGTCCATGCAATGCCCTAGTCAGTCACAGATATACCAGTCCATGCAATGCCCTAGTCAGTCACAGATATACCAGTCCATGCAATGCCCTAGTCACAGATATACCAGTCCATGCAATGCCCTAGTCACAGATATACCAGTCCATGCAATGCCCTAGTCAGTCACAGATATACCAGTCCATGCAATGCCCTAGTCACAGATATACCAGTCCATGCAATGCCCTAGTCACAGATATACCAGTCCATGCAATGCCCTAGTCAGTCACAGATATACCAGTCCATGCAATGCCCTAGTCAGTCACAGATATACCAGTCCATGCAATGCCCTAGTCACAGATACACCAGTCCATGCAATGCCCTAGTCAGTCACAGATATACCAGTCCATGCAATGCCCTAGTCACAGATATACCAGTCCATGCAATGCCCTAGTCAGTCACAGATATACCAGTCCATGCAATGCCCTAGTCAGTCACAGATATACCAGTCCATGCAATGCCCTAGTCACAAATATACCAGTCCATGAAATGCCCTAGTCACAGATATACCAGTCCATGCAATGCCCTAGTCAGTCACAGATATACCAGTCCATGCAATGCCCTAGTCAGTCACAGATATACCAGTCCATGCAATGCCCTAGTCAGTCACAGATATACCAGTCCATGCAATGCCCTAGTCAGTCACAGATATACCAGTCCATGCAATGCCCTAGTCACAGATATACCAGTCCATGCAATGCCCTAGTCACAGATATACCAGTCCATGCCATGCCCTAGTCAGTCACAGATATACCAGTCCATGCAATGCCCTAGTCAATCACAGATATACCAGTCCATGCAATGCCCTAGTCACAGATATACCAGTCCATGCAATGCCCTAGTCAGTCACAGATATACCAGTCCATGTAATGCCCTAGTCACAGATATACCAGTCCATGCAATGCCCTAGTCACAGATATAACAGTTCATGCAATGCCCTAGTCAGTCACAGATATACCAGTCCATGCAATGCCCTAGTCAGTCACAGATATACCAGTCCAGCAATGCCCTAGTCACAGATATACCAGTCCATGGAATGCCCTAGTCACAGATATACCAGTCCATGCAATGCCCTAGTCAGTCTCAGTCACAGATATACCAGTCCATGCAATGCCCTAGTCACAGATATACCAGTCCATGCAATGCCCTAGTCACAGATATACCAGTCCATGCAATGCCCTAGTCAGTCACAGATATACCAGTCCATGCAATGCCCTAGTCACAGATATACCAGTCCATGCAATGCCCTAGTCAGTCACAGATATACCAGTCCATGCAATGCCCTAGTCACAGATATACCAGTCCATGCAATGCCCTAGTCACAGATATACCAGTCCATGCAATGCCCTAGTCAGTCACAGATATACCAGTCCATGCAATGCCCTAGTCAGTCACAGGTATACCAGTCCATGCAATGCCCTAGTCAGTCACAGATATACCAGTCCATGCAATGCCCTAGTCACAGATATACCAGTCCATGCAATGCCCTAGTCACAGATATACCAGTCCATGCAATGCCCTAGTCAGTCACAGATATACCAGTCCATGCAATGCCCTAGTCACAGATATACCAGTCCATGCAATGCCCTAGTCACAGATATACCAGTCCATGCCATGCCCTAGTCAGTCACAGATATACCAGTCCATGCAATGCCCTAGTCAGTCACAGATATACCAGTCCATGCAATGCCCTAGTCACAGATATACCAGTCCATGCAATGCCCTAGTCACAGATATACCAGTCCATGCAATGCCCTAGTCAGTCACAGATATACCAGTCCATGTAATGCCCTAGTCACAGATATACCAGTCCATGCAATGCCCTAGTCACAGATATAACAGTTCATGCAATGCCCTAGTCAGTCACAGATATACCAGTCCATGCAATGCCCTAGTCAGTCACAGATATACCAGTCCATGCAATGCCCTAGTCACAGATATACCAGTCCATGCAATGCCCTAGTCACAGATACACCAGTCCATGCAATGCCCTAGTCACAGATATACCAGTCCATGCAATGCCCTAGTCACAGATATACCAGTCCATACAATGCCCTAGTCACAGATATACCAGTCCATGCAATGCCCTAGTCACTCAAAGATATACCAGTCCATGTAATGCCCTAGTCACAGATATACCAGTCCATGCAATGCCCTAGTCACAGATATACCAGTCCATGCAATGCCCTAGTCACAGATATACCAGTCCATGCAATGCCCTAGTCAGTCACAGATATACCAGTCCATGCAATGCCCTAGTCACAGATATACCAGTCCATGCAATGCCCTAGTCACAGATATACCAGTCCATGCAATGCCCTAGTCACAGATATACCAGTCCATGCAATGCCCTAGTCAGTCACAGATATACCAGTCCATGCAATGCCCTAGTCAGTCACAGATATACCAGTCCATGCAATGCCCTAGTCACAGATATACCAGTCCATGCAATGCCCTAGTCACAGATATACCAGTCCATGCAATGCCCTAGTCAGTCACAGATATACCAGTCCATGCAATGCCCTAGTCAGTCACAGATATACCAGTCCATGCAATGCCCTAGTCACAGATATACCAGTCCATGCAATGCCCTAGTCACAGATATACCAGTCCATGCAATGCCCTAGTCACAGATATACCAGTCCATGCAATGCCCTAGTCACAGATATACCAGTCCATGCAATGCCCTAGTCACAGATATACCAGTCCATGCAATGCCCTAGTCACAGATATACCAGTCCATGCAATGCCCTAGTCAGTCTCAGTCACAGATATACCAGTCCATGCAATGCCCTAGTCACAGATATACCAGTCCATGCTATGCCCTAGTCACAGATATACCAGTCCATGCAATGCCCTAGTCACAGATATACCAGTCCATGCAATGCCCTAGTCAGTCACAGATATACCAGTCCATGCAATGCCCTAGTCAGTCACAGATATACCAGTCCATGCAATGCCCTAGTCACAGATATACCAGTCCATGCAATGCCCTAGTCACAGATATACCAGTCCATGCAATGCCCTAGTCAGTCACAGATATACCAGTCCATGCAATGCCCTAGTCACAGATATACCAGTCCATGCAATGCCCTAGTCACAGATATACCAGTCCATGCAATGCCCTAGTCAGTCACAGATATACCAGTCCATGCAATGCCCTAGTCAGTCACAGATATACCAGTCCATGCAATGCCCTAGTCACAGATACACCAGTCCATGCAATGCCCTAGTCAGTCACAGATATACCAGTCCATGCAATGCCCTAGTCACAGATATACCAGTCCATGCAATGCCCTAGTCACAGATATACCAGTCCATGCAATGCCCTAGTCACAGATATACCAGTCCATGCAATGCCCTAGTCAGTCACAGATATACCAGTCCATGCAATGCCCTAGTCACAGATATACCAGTCCATGCAATGCCCTAGTCAGTCACAGATATACCAGTCCATGTAATGCCCTAGTCACAGATATACCAGTCCATGCAATGCCCTAGTCAGTCACAGATATACCAGTCCATGCAATGCCCTAGTCACAGATATACCAGTCCATGCAATGCCCTAGTCACAGATATACCAGTCCATGCAATGCCCTAGTCACAGATATACCAGTCCATGCAATGCCCTAGTCACAGATATACCAGTCCATGCAATGCCCTAGTCACAGATATACCAGTCCATGCAATGCCCTAGTCAGTCACAGATATACCAGTCCATGCAATGCCCTAGTCACAGATATACCAGTCCATGCAATGCCCTAGTCAGTCACAGATATACCAGTCCATGCAATGCCCTAGTCAGTCACAGATATACCAGTCCATGCAATGCCCTAGTCACAGATATACCAGTCCATGAATGCCCTAGTCACAGATATACCAGTCCATGCAATGCCCTAGTCAGTCACAGATGTACCAGTCCATGCAATGCCCTAGTCACAGATATACCAGTCCATGCAATGCCCTAGTCACAGATATACCAGTCCATGCAATGCCCTAGTCACAGATATACCAGTCCATGCAATGCCCTAGTCACAGATATACCAGTCCATGCAATGCCCTAGTCAGTCACAGATATACCAGTCCATGCAATGCCCTAGTCAGTCACAGATATACCAGTCCATGCAATGCCCTAGTCACAGATATACCAGTCCATGCAATGCCCTAGTCACAGATATACCAGTCCATGCAATGCCCTAGTCAGTCACAGATATACCAGTCCATGCAATGCCCTAGTCACAGATATACCAGTCCATGCAATGCCCTAGTCACAGATATACCAGTCCATGCAATGCCCTAGTCAGTCACAGATATACCAGTCCATGCAATGCCCTAGTCAGTCACAGATATACCAGTCCATGCAATGCCCTAGTCACAGATACACCAGTCCATGCAATGCCCTAGTCAGTCACAGATATACCAGTCCATGCAATGCCCTAGTCACAGATATACCAGTCCATGCAATGACCTAGTCAGTCACAGATATACCAGTCCATGCAATGCCCTAGTCAGTCACAGATATACCAGTCCATGCAATGCCCTAGTCACAGATATACCAGTCCATGCAATGCCCTAGTCACAGATATACCAGTCCATGCAATGCCCTAGTCACAGATATACCAGTCCATGCAATGCCCTAGTCACAGATATACCAGTCCATGCAATGCCCTAGTCACAGATATACCAGTCCATGCAATGCCCTAGTCACAGATATACCAGTCCATGCAATGCCCTAGTCACAGATATACCAGTCCATGCAATGCCCTAGTCAGTCACAGATATACCAGTCCATGCAATGCCCTAGTCACAGATATACCAGTCCATGCAATGCCCTAGTCAGTCACAGATATACCAGTCCATGCAATGCCCTAGTCACAGATATACCAGTCCATGCAATGCCCTAGTCACAGATATACCAGTCCATGCAATGCCCTAGTCAGTCACAGATATACCAGTCCATGCAATGCCCTAGTCACAGATATACCAGTCCATGCAATGCCCTAGTCACAGATATACCAGTCCATGCAATGCCCTAGTCACAGATATACCAGTCCATGCAATGCCCTAGTCACAGATATACCAGTCCATGCAATGCCCTAGTCAGTCACAGATATACCAGTCCATGCAATGCCCTAGTCAGTCACAGATATACCAGTCCATGCAATGCCCTAGTCACAGATATACCAGTCCATGCAATGCCCTAGTCAGTCACAGATATACCAGTCCATGCAATGCCCTAGTCAGTCACAGATATACCAGTCCATGCAATGCCCTAGTCACAGATATACCAGTCCATGCAATGCCCTAGTCACAGATATACCAGTCCATGCAATGCCCTAGTCAGTCACAGATATACCAGTCCATGCAATGCCCTAGTCACAGATATACCAGTCCATGCAATGCCCTAGTCACAGATATACCAGTCCATGCAATGCCCTAGTCACAGATATACCAGTCCATGCAATGCCCTAGTCACAGATATACCAGTCCATGCAATGCCCTAGTCAGTCACAGATATACCAGTCCATGCAATGCCCTAGTCAGTCACAGATATACCAGTCCATGCAATGCCCTAGTCACAGATATACCAGTCCATGCAATGCCCTAGTCACAGATATACCAGTCCATGCAATGCCCTAGTCAGTCACAGATATACCAGTCCATGCAATGCCCTAGTCACAGATATACCAGTCCATGCAATGCCCTAGTCACAGATATACCAGTCCATGCAATGCCCTAGTCAGTCACAGATATACCAGTCCATGCAATGCCCTAGTCAGTCACAGATATACCAGTCCATGCAATGCCCTAGTCACAGATACACCAGTCCATGCAATGCCCTAGTCAGTCACAGATATACCAGTCCATGCAATGCCCTAGTCACAGATATACCAGTCCATGCAATGCCCTAGTCAGTCACAGATATACCAGTCCATGCAATGCCCTAGTCAGTCACAGATATACCAGTCCATGCAATGCCCTAGTCACAGATATACCAGTCCATGCAATGCCCTAGTCAGTCACAGATATACCAGTCCATGCAATGCCCTAGTCAGTCACAGATATACCAGTCCATGCAATGCCCTAGTCAGTCACAGATATACCAGTCCATGCAATGCCCTAGTCACAGATATACCAGTCCATGTAATGCCCTAGTCACAGATATACCAGTCCATGCAATGCCCTAGTCACAGATATACCAGTCCATACAATGCCCTAGTCACAGATATACCAGTCCATGCAATGCCCTAGTCAGTCAAAGATATACCAGTCCATGTAATGCCCTAGTCACAGATATACCAGTCCATGCAATGCCCTAGTCACAGATATACCAGTCCATGCAATGCCCTAGTCACAGATATACCAGTCCATGCAATGCCCTAGTCAGTCACAGATATACCAGTCCATGCAATGCCCTAGTCACAGATATACCAGTCCATGCAATGCCCTAGTCACAGATATACCAGTCCATGCAATGCCCTAGTCACAGATATACCAGTCCATGCAATGCCCTAGTCAGTCACAGATATACCAGTCCATGCAATGCCCTAGTCACAGATATACCAGTCCATGCAATGCCCTAGTCAGTCACAGATATACCAGTCCATGCAATGCCCTAGTCAGTCACAGATATACCAGTCCATGCAATGCCCTAGTCACAGATATACCAGTCCATGCAATGCCCTAGTCACAGATATACCAGTCCATGCAATGCCCTAGTCAGTCACAGATATACCAGTCCATGCAATGCCCTAGTCACAGATATACCAGTCCATGCAATGCCCTAGTCACAGATATACCAGTCCATGCAATGCCCTAGTCACAGATATACCAGTCCATGCAATGCCCTAGTCACAGATATACCAGTCCATGCAATGCCCTAGTCACTCACAGATATACCAGTCCATGCAATGCCCTAGTCAGTCACAGATATACCAGTCCATGCAATGCCCTAGTCACAGATATACCAGTCCATGCAATGCCCTAGTCAGTCACAGATATACCAGTCCATGCAATGCCCTAGTCAGTCACAGATATACCAGTCCATGCAATGCCCTAGTCACAGATATACCAGTCCATGGAATGCCCTAGTCACAGATATACCAGTCCATGCAATGCCCTAGTCAGTCTCAGTCACAGATATACCAGTCCATGCAATGCCCTAGTCACAGATATACCAGTCCATGCAATGCCCTAGTCACAGATATACCAGTCCATGCAATGCCCTAGTCACAGATATACCAGTCCATGCAATGCCCTAGTCAGTCACAGATATACCAGTCCATGCAATGCCCTAGTCACAGATATACCAGTCCATGCAATGCCCTAGTCACAGATATACCAGTCCATGCAATGCCCTAGTCAGTCACAGATATACCAGTCCATGCAATGCCCTAGTCAGTCACAGGTATACCAGTCCATGCAATGCCCTAGTCAGTCACAGATATACCAGTCCATGCAATGCCCTAGTCACAGATATACCAGTCCATGCAATGCCCTAGTCACAGATATACCAGTCCATGCAATGCCCTAGTCAGTCACAGATATACCAGTCCATGCAATGCCCTAGTCACAGATATACCAGTCCATGCAATGCCCTAGTCACAGATATACCAGTCCATGCCATGCCCTAGTCAGTCACAGATATACCAGTCCATGCAATGCCCTAGTCAGTCACAGATATACCAGTCCATGCAATGCCCTAGTCACAGATATACCAGTCCATGCAATGCCCTAGTCACAGATATACCAGTCCATGCAATGCCCTAGACAGTCACAGATATACCAGTCCATGTAATGCCCTAGTCACAGATATACCAGTCCATGCAATGCCCTAGTCACAGATATAACAGTTCATGCAATGCCCTAGTCAGTCACAGATATACCAGTCCATGCAATGCCCTAGTCAGTCACAGATATACCAGTCCATGCAATGCCCTAGTCACAGATATACCAGTCCATGCAATGCCCTAGTCACAGATACACCAGTCCATGCAATGCCCTAGTCACAGATATACCAGTCCATGCAATGCCCTAGTCACAGATATACCAGTCCATACAATGCCCTAGTCACAGATATACCAGTCCATGCAATGCCCTAGTCAGTCAAAGATATACCAGTCCATGTAATGCCCTAGTCACAGATATACCAGTCCATGCAATGCCCTAGTCACAGATATACCAGTCCATGCAATGCCCTAGTCACAGATATACCAGTCCATGCAATGCCCTAGTCAGTCACAGATATACCAGTCCATGCAATGCCCTAGTCACAGATATACCAGTCCATGCAATGCCCTAGTCACAGATATACCAGTCCATGCAATGCCCTAGTCACAGATATACCAGTCCATGCAATGCCCTAGTCAGTCACAGATATACCAGTCCATGCAATGCCCTAGTCACAGATATACCAGTCCATGCAATGCCCTAGTCAGTCACAGATATACCAGTCCATGCAATGCCCTAGTCACAGATATACCAGTCCATGCAATGCCCTAGTCACAGATATACCAGTCCATGCAATGCCCTAGTCACAGATATACCAGTCCATGCAATGCCCTAGTCACAGATATACCAGTCCATGCAATGCCCTAGTCAGTCACAGATATACCAGTCCATGCAATGCCCTAGTCACAGATATACCAGTCCATGCAATGCCCTAGTCAGTCACAGATATACCAGTCCATGCAATGCCCTAGTCACAGATATACCAGTCCATGCAATGCCCTAGTCAGTCTCAGTCACAGATATACCAGTCCATGCAATGCCCTAGTCACAGATATACCAGTCCATGCAATGCCCTAGTCACAGATATACCAGTCCATGCAATGCCCTAGTCACAGATATACCAGTCCATGCAATGCCCTAGTCAGTCACAGATATACCAGTCCATGCAATGCCCTAGTCAGTCACAGATATACCAGTCCATGCAATGCCCTAGTCACAGATATACCAGTCCATGCAATGCCCTAGTCACAGATATACCAGTCCATGCAATGCCCTAGTCAGTCACAGATATACCAGTCCATGCAATGCCCTAGTCACAGATATACCAGTCCATGCAATGCCCTAGTCACAGATATACCAGTCCATGCAATGCCCTAGTCAGTCACAGATATACCAGTCCATGCAATGCCCTAGTCAGTCACAGATATACCAGTCCATGCAATGCCCTAGTCACAGATACACCAGTCCATGCAATGCCCTAGTCAGTCACAGATATACCAGTCCATGCAATGCCCTAGTCACAGATATACCAGTCCATGCAATGCCCTAGTCAGTCACAGATATACCAGTCCATGCAATGCCCTAGTCAGTCACAGATATACCAGTCCATGCAATGCCCTAGTCACAGATATACCAGTCCATGCAATGCCCTAGTCACAGATATACCAGTCCATGCAATGCCCTAGTCAGTCACAGATATACCAGTCCATGCAATGCCCTAGTCACAGATATACCAGTCCATGCAATGCCCTAGTCACAGATATACCAGTCCATGCCATGCCCTAGTCAGTCACAGATATACCAGTCCATGCAATGCCCTAGTCAATCACAGATATACCAGTCCATGCAATGCCCTAGTCACAGATATACCAGTCCATGCAATGCCCTAGTCAGTCACAGATATACCAGTCCATGTAATGCCCTAGTCACAGATATACCAGTCCATGCAATGCCCTAGTCACAGATATAACAGTTCATGCAATGCCCTAGTCAGTCACAGATATACCAGTCCATGCAATGCCCTAGTCAGTCACAGATATACCAGTCCATGCAATGCCCTAGTCACAGATATACCAGTCCATGGAATGCCCTAGTCACAGATATACCAGTCCATGCAATGCCCTAGTCAGTCTCAGTCACAGATATACCAGTCCATGCAATGCCCTAGTCACAGATATACCAGTCCATGCAATGCCCTAGTCAGTCACAGATATACCAGTCCATGCAATGCCCTAGTCACAGATATACCAGTCCATGCAATGCCCTAGTCAGTCACAGATATACCAGTCCATGCAATGCCCTAGTCACAGATATACCAGTCCATGCAATGCCCTAGTCACAGATATACCAGTCCATGCAATGCCCTAGTCAGTCACAGATATACCAGTCCATGCAATGCCCTAGTCAGTCACAGGTATACCA
This sequence comes from Cladorhizidae sp. MBARI D1340-BT2, assembly GCA_028752905.1. NCBI lineage: Eukaryota > Metazoa > Porifera > Demospongiae > Poecilosclerida > Cladorhizidae > Cladorhizidae sp. MBARI D1340-BT2. The sequence continues at coordinate 19,319,273 of JAQNBH010000009.1, forward strand.
GTCCATGCAATGCCCTAGTCAGTCACAGATATACCAGTCCATGCAATGCCCTAGTCACAGATATACCAGTCCATGCAATGCCCTAGTCACAGATATACCAGTCCATGCAATGCCCTAGTCAGTCACAGATATACCAGTCCATGCAATGCCCTAGTCACAGATATACCAGTCCATGCAATGCCCTAGTCACAGATATACCAGTCCATGCCATGCCCTAGTCAGTCACAGATATACCAGTCCATGCAATGCCCTAGTCAGTCACAGATATACCAGTCCATGCAATGCCCTAGTCACAGATATACCAGTCCATGCAATGCCCTAGTCACAGATATACCAGTCCATGCAATGCCCTAGTCAGTCACAGATATACCAGTCCATGTAATGCCCTAGTCACAGATATACCAGTCCATGCAATGCCCTAGTCACAGATATAACAGTTCATGCAATGCCCTAGTCAGTCACAGATATACCAGTCCATGCAATGCCCTAGTCAGTCACAGATATACCAGTCCATGCAATGCCCTAGTCACAGATATACCAGTCCATGCAATGCCCTAGTCACAGATACACCAGTCCATGCAATGCCCTAGTCACAGATATACCAGTCCATGCAATGCCCTAGTCACAGATATACCAGTCCATACAATGCCCTAGTCACAGATATACCAGTCCATGCAATGCCCTAGTCACTCAAAGATATACCAGTCCATGTAATGCCCTAGTCACAGATATACCAGTCCATGCAATGCCCTAGTCACAGATATACCAGTCCATGCAATGCCCTAGTCACAGATATACCAGTCCATGCAATGCCCTAGTCAGTCACAGATATACCAGTCCATGCAATGCCCTAGTCACAGATATACCAGTCCATGCAATGCCCTAGTCACAGATATACCAGTCCATGCAATGCCCTAGTCAGTCACAGATATACCAGTCCATGCAATGCCCTAGTCAGTCACAGATATACCAGTCCATGCAATGCCCTAGTCACAGATATACCAGTCCATGCAATGCCCTAGTCACAGATATACCAGTCCATGCAATGCCCTAGTCAGTCACAGATATACCAGTCCATGCAATGCCCTAGTCAGTCACAGATATACCAGTCCATGCAATGCCCTAGTCACAGATATACCAGTCCATGCAATGCCCTAGTCACAGATATACCAGTCCATGCAATGCCCTAGTCACAGATATACCAGTCCATGCAATGCCCTAGTCACAGATATACCAGTCCATGCAATGCCCTAGTCACAGATATACCAGTCCATGCAATGCCCTAGTCACAGATATACCAGTCCATGCAATGCCCTAGTCAGTCTCAGTCACAGATATACCAGTCCATGCAATGCCCTAGTCACAGATATACCAGTCCATGCTATGCCCTAGTCACAGATATACCAGTCCATGCAATGCCCTAGTCACAGATATACCAGTCCATGCAATGCCCTAGTCAGTCACAGATATACCAGTCCATGCAATGCCCTAGTCAGTCACAGATATACCAGTCCATGCAATGCCCTAGTCACAGATATACCAGTCCATGCAATGCCCTAGTCACAGATATACCAGTCCATGCAATGCCCTAGTCAGTCACAGATATACCAGTCCATGCAATGCCCTAGTCACAGATATACCAGTCCATGCAATGCCCTAGTCACAGATATACCAGTCCATGCAATGCCCTAGTCAGTCACAGATATACCAGTCCATGCAATGCCCTAGTCAGTCACAGATATACCAGTCCATGCAATGCCCTAGTCACAGATACACCAGTCCATGCAATGCCCTAGTCAGTCACAGATATACCAGTCCATGCAATGCCCTAGTCACAGATATACCAGTCCATGCAATGCCCTAGTCAGTCACAGATATACCAGTCCATGCAATGCCCTAGTCAGTCACAGATATACCAGTCCATGCAATGCCCTAGTCACAGATATACCAGTCCATGCAATGCCCTAGTCACAGATATACCAGTCCATGCAATGCCCTAGTCAGTCACAGATATACCAGTCCATGCAATGCCCTAGTCACAGATATACCAGTCCATGCAATGCCCTAGTCACAGATATACCAGTCCATGCCATGCCCTAGTCAGTCACAGATATACCAGTCCATGCAATGCCCTAGTCAATCACAGATATACCAGTCCATGCAATGCCCTAGTCACAGATATACCAGTCCATGCAATGCCCTAGTCAGTCACAGATATACCAGTCCATGTAATGCCCTAGTCACAGATATACCAGTCCATGCAATGCCCTAGTCACAGATATAACAGTTCATGCAATGCCCTAGTCAGTCACAGATATACCAGTCCATGCAATGCCCTAGTCAGTCACAGATATACCAGTCCATGCAATGCCCTAGTCACAGATATACCAGTCCATGCAATGCCCTAGTCACATATATACCAGTCCATGCAATGCCCTAGTCACAGATATACCAGTCCATGCAATGCCCTAGTCAGTCACAGATATACCAGTCCATACAATGCCCTAGTCACATATATACCAGTCCATGCAATGCCCTAGTCAGTCACAGATATACCAGTCCATGTAATGCCCTAGTCACAGATATACCAGTCCATGCAATGCCCTAGTCACAGATATACCAGTCCATGCAATGCCCTAGTCACAGATATACCAGTCCATGCAATGCCCTAGTCAGTCACAGATATACCAGTCCATGCAATGCCCTAGTCACAGATATACCAGTCCATGCAATGCCCTAGTCACAGATATACCAGTCCATGCAATGCCCTAGTCACAGATATACCAGTCCATGCAATGCCCTAGTCAGTCACAGATATACCAGTCCATGCAATGCCCTAGTCAGTCACAGATATACCAGTCCATGCAATGCCCTAGTCACAGATATACCAGTCCATGCAATGCCCTAGTCACAGATATACCAGTCCATGCAATGCCCTAGTCAGTCACAGATATACCAGTCCATACAATGCCATAGTCACAGATATACCAGTCCATGCAATGCCCTAGTCACAGATATACCAGTCCATGCAATTCTCTAGTCACAGATATACCAGTCCATGCAATGCCCTAGTCAGTCACAGATATACCAGTCCATGCAATGCCCTAGTCAGTCACAGATATACCAGTCCATGCAATGCCCTAGTCACAGATACACCAGTCCATGCAATGCCCTAGTCACAGATATACCAGTCCATGCAATGCCCTAGTCACAGATATACCAGTCCATGCAATGCCCTAGTCACAGATATACCAGTCCATGCAATGCCCTAGTCACAGATATACCAGTCCATGCAATGCCCTAGTCACAGATATACCAGTCCATGCAATGCCCTAGTCACAGATATACCAGTCCATGCAATGCCCTAGTCACAGATATACCAGTCCATGCAATGCCCTAGTCAGTCACAGATATACCAGTCCATGCAATGCCCTAGTCAGTCACAGATATACCAGTCCATGCAATGCCCTAGTCAGTCACAGATATACCAGTCCATGCAATGCCCTAGTCAGTCACAGATATACCAGTCCATGCAATGCCCTAGTCAGTCACAGATACACCAGTCCATGCAATGCCCTAGTCACAGATATACCAGTCCATGCAATGCCCTAGTCACAGATATACCAGTCCATGCAATGCCCTAGTCACAGATATACCAGTCCATGCAATGCCCTAGTCAGTCACAGATATACCAGTCCATACAATGCCCTAGTCACAGATATACCAGTCCATGCAATGCCCTAGTCAGTCACAGATACACCAGTCAATGCAATGCCCTAGTCACAGATATACCAGTCCATGCAATGCCCTAGTCAGTCACAGATATACCAGTCCATGCAATGCCCTAGTCACAGATATACCAGTCCATGCAATGCCCTAGTCAGTCACAGATATACCAGTCCATGCAATGCCATAGTCACAGATATACCAGTCCATGCAATGCCCTAGTCAGTCACAGCGGGTAGGAACAGTCCCTCCTAGTGATGCAGGTAGGAACAGTCCCTCCCAGTGATGCAGGTAGGAACAGTCCCTCCCAGTGATGCGGGTAGGAACAGTCCCTCCCAGTGATGCGGGTAGGAACAGTGATGCAGGTAGGAACAGTCCCTCCCAGTGATGCAGGTAGGAACAGTCCCTCCCAATGATGCGGGTAGGAACAGTCCCTCCCAGTGATGCGGGTAGGAACAGTCCCTCCCAGTGATGCAGGTAGGAACAGTCCCTCCTAGTGATGCAGGTAGGAACAGTCCCTCCCAGTGATGCAGGTAGGAACACCCTGCAGTGATTTTTTTAAACAGGGAGATGACATGTTTTATGCTTGATAAAAGTCACCACCATCAACGACACCATTCAGAATCACTGTGTATTGTCAAGCATCGATCATTCGTTGTCAAAGATATTATATATAGCAAATCCATAGATTACATATATAGCAAAATCTATCAACAGGACAAACTTCTAGATGATATATGTATATATACATATATAGCTCCACATTTGAACTGTTTGGTACAATATTGTGTAGGATAAATGATCAGTGCTTTGATTGTGAAGGTTCACAAAGGTGAGGCCACATCAAACATGCCTGTCCTCCGCTCTGTGTCACTGCGACCGAAACAAGTTACTGTTTCTTCTCTGCTCTCTCTTGCGGCGGTAGAAGAGTATGTATGCCTCAGCTGCCAGCACCTCGTCCAGCGATGCAGAGTACACCGCAGTGTCAGATGTATACACCCAGCCACTCCCTCCTGCATGACCACACCTACGGTAAGTGATGTAGTGTCCTGAGTTAGGCCCTCCTCTGTGTTCCACCACTGCACTCAGCACATACAGCACTCCATCACCACCACTGCTGGTGTCATCATCTTTGAGGAGTGCACTGGCATCTAGTTGGACAGGGAACCTCATGTGGTGGTCGTTCTTGACGAGGGAGCCGTCCGCCAGCCAGACCACACGGTTCATGTGGATACACAGGACAAGAGGAGCTCGACTAAGCTGCAATCGCTTGAGGTGCGTCTGCTTCACTGTTCGCCCGGCTCTCTGTCCAATGGTGACATCATGTGATAACAACATAATATGTTACATGTCTCACACTGGCTAGCATTGTTGTAATAACTTGACTAATGATGATGTCATGTGATAAGAGCATGTCTCACACCCGCCAGCATAGTCGTAAAGTCTGGCATGCATGTGCTTGCAGCTGACTAAAAGATATATATTTGTGGGCGTGGTTTATATATTGGGTATGCTCTAGTTTAGGTGGAGTTGAGGACTGACGGCAGCAGTTGCGCTCTAGAGTAAGAAAACGTGGGTGGGTGTGGTCTACTTTAGGTGCGGGACTTTGGGGACTGACGGCAGCAGTTGTGCTAGAGTGAGAAAAAATCGGCAAGACCAACAGAGATTTCTAACTCCAGGAGGAGTCCTAGGCCTAGTCGTAGCCACAGCAGTTGAGAACAATGAGTTACTCTTTCATTACCCCACCCTAGTAGAAGTCCTAGGCCTAGCAGTAGCCCCAGCAGTTGAGAACAATGAGTTCCTCTTTCATTACCCCACCCTAGGAGGAGTCCTAGGCCTAGCAGTAGCCCAAGCAGTTGAGAACAATGAGTTCCTCTTTCATTACCCCACCCTAGGAGGAGTCCTAGGCCTAGTAGTAGCCCCAGCAGTTGAGAACAATGAGTTCCTCTTTCATTACCCCACCCTAGGAGGAGTCCTAGGCCTAGTAGTAGCCCCAGCAGTTGAGAACAACCAAGAGAGTCAGTTGCTCAATTCATTTCAATTTGCATTAGATATAAATACAAGTGGGTACTGTTGTCATGTCCAATTCGTATGTCAAGAGTTTGTGTCTCCTTCATCCTCTAGACTTGCCATGCTCTTGTTCCTTCATGTGCCTGACAGTGTTTATGGTCACACGTGTTTTCACGGGAGCTGACTATTCCACCGTCTTCCCTCTTAAGCCTGCCACACACTTTGTCCGTGTACTATGCAAAACTGAAAACCCCCAGAATGGGCGTGTGCTCAGGTCATATAATGAGGCAAGATTTGACATGCTGAGTGGCTGTGCTTATAAAGTAAGTGGCTTATATTTTAGATGTGCTCATTTGCAAAGTTTTATGGAGTTTGCATTATATAATACATGCTGCATACAAGCATGCATACTTCTAATACAAGTTGACATATTTTTAATGCTAGCTTACATACGTCCAATACTTCTAATACAAGTTGCATACTTCTAATACAAGCATGCATACTTCTAATACAAGCTTGCATACTTCTAATACAAGCATGCATACTTCTAATACAAGCTTGCATACTTCTAATACAGCTTGCATACTTCTAATACAAGCTTGCATACTTCTAATACAAGCTTGCATACTTCTAATACAAGCTTGCATACTTCTAATACAAGCTTGCATACTTCTAATACAAGCTTGCATACTTCTAATACAAGCTTGCATACTTCTAATACAAGCTTGCATACTTCTAATACAAGCTTGCATACTTCTAATACAAGCTTGCATACTTCTAATACAAGCTTGCATACTTCTAATACAAGCTTGCATACTTCTAATACAAGCTTGCGTACTCTAATACAAGCATGCATACTTCTAGCATACTCTTCTTATTAGAAGTTGCATACTCTAATACAAGCTTGCATACTCTAATACAAGCTTGCATACTCTAATACAAGCTTGCATACTCTAATACAAGCTTGCATACTCTAATACAAGCTTGCACACTCTAATACAAGCTTGCATACTCTAATACAAGCTTGCATACTCTAATACAAGCTTGCATACTCTAATACAAGCCTGCATACTTCTAATACAAGCCTGCATACTCTAATACAAGCTTGCATACTCTAATACAAGCTTGCATACTCTAATACAAGCCTGCATACTTCTAATACAAGCTATACTCTAATACAAGCTTGCATACTCTAATACAAGCTTGCATACTCTAATACAAGCTTGCATACTCTAATACAAGTTGCATACTTTAATACAAGTTGCATACTTCTAGACTGGACATGAACATGGTTATCAAATCTATTACGTACATTGTGTTTACATGATGTGCACACTTGGATACCATTATTAGGTTCTCTACAACCTCAAAGACACTGCACTACTTATAGCAGCTGTATGTCTGTAGTTGTAGCTAGTCATACAGGTCACACAGGTAGTTGTCTAGTCATACAGGTCACACAGGTAGCATAAGCTGTATATCTGTAGTTGTCTAGTCATACAGGTAACACAGGTAGTTGTCATACAGGTAACACAGGTAGCATAATCTATATGTCTGTAGTTGTAGCTAGTCATACAGGTAAAACATGTAGTTGTCTAGTCATACAGGTAACACAGGTAGCATACCTTGGAGCATCGTGCACATGTGACATCATGAACCACTTCAGACTTGATAAACTCCAGCAAGCTGTTCTCCAGTGTGCACTGCACAAACATTATTCATATGACACCTTGTATGTGTGGGGATGACCTTTCAATGATATGCATACCTCTTGTCATTAGTCCCCGACCCTTTACCTCTCAGGGAGGAGGGAAGAGGGTCTGATCTGTGCAGGTACATGCACTCCATGACATGCTGTACATCACCAGGTCTGTGCAGGTGCATGCACTCCATGACATGCTGTACATCACCAGGTCTGTGCAGGTACATGCACTCCATGACATGCCGTACATCACCAGGTCTGTGCAGGTGCATGCACTCCATGACATGCTCTACATCACCAGGTCTGTGCAGGTGCATACACTCCATGACATGCTGTACATCACCAGGTCTGTGCAGGTACATGCACTCCATGACATGCTCTACATCACCAGGTCTGTGCAGGTACATGCACTCCATGACATGCTGTACATCACCAGGTCTGTGCAGGTGCATGCACTCCATGACATGCTGTACATCACCAGGTCTGTGCAGGTGCATGCACTCCATGACATGCTGTACATCACCAGGTCTGTGCAGGTACATGCACTCCATGACATGCTGTACATCACCAGGTCTGTGCAGGTACATGCACTCCATGACATGCTCTACATCACCAGGTCTGTGCATGTGCATGCACTCCATGACATGCTGTACATCACCAGGTCTGTGCAGGTACATGCACTCCATGACATGCTGTACATCACCAGGTCTGTGCAGGTACATGCACTCCATGACATGCTGTACATCACCAGGTCTGTGCAGGTGCATGCACTCCATGACATGCTGTACATCACCAGGTCTGTGCAGGTGCATGCTCTCCATGACATGCTCTACATCACCAGGTCTGTGCATGTGCATGCACTCCATGACATGCTGTACATCACCAGGTCTGTGCAGGTACATGCACTCCATGACATGCTGTACATCACCAGGTCTGTGCAGGTACATGCACTCCATGACATGCTCTACATCACCAGGTCTGTGCAGGTACATGCACTCCATGACATGCTCTACATCACCAGGTCTGTGCAGGTACATGCACTCCATGACATGCTGTACATCACCAGGTCTGTGCAGGTACATGCACTCCATGACATGCTCTACATCACCAGGTCTGTGCAGGTACATGCACTCCATGACATGCTGTACATCACCAGGTCTGTGCATCACCAGGTCTGTGCATGTGCATGCACTCCATGACATGCTGTACATCACCAGGTCTGTGCAGGTACATGTACTCCATGACATGCTGTACATCACCAGGTCTGTGCAGGTACATGCACTCCATGACATGCTGTACATCACCAGGTCTGTGCAGGTACATGCACTCCATGACATGCTGTACATCACCAGGTCTGTGCAGGTACATGCACTCCATGACATGCTGTACATCACCAGGTCTGTGCAGGTACATGCACTCCATGACATGCTGTACATCACCAGGTCTGTGCAGGTACATGCACTCCATGACATGCTGTACATCACCAGGTCTGTGCATGCACTCCATGACATGCTGTACATCACCAGGTCTGTGCAGGTACATGCACTCCATGACATGCTCTACATCACCAGGTCTGTGCAGGTGCATGCACTCCATGACATGCTGTACATCACCAGGTCTGTGCAGGTGCATGCACTCCATGACATGCTGTACATCACCAGGTCTGTGCAGGTGCATGCACTCCATGACATGCTCTACATCACCAGGTCTGTGCAGGTACATGCACTCCATGACATGCTGTACATCACCAGGTCTGTGCAGGTACATGCACTCCATGACATGCTGTACATCACCAGGTCTGTGCAGGTGCATGCACTCCATGACATGCTGTACATCACCAGGTCTGTGCAGGTGCATGCACTCCATGACATGCTCTACATCACCAGGTCTGTGCAGGTACATGCACTCCATGACATGCTCTACATCACCAGGTCTGTGCAGGTGCATGCACTCCATGACATGCTGTACATCACCAGGTCTGTGCAGGTGCATGCACTCCATGACATGCTGTACATCACCAGGTCTGTGCAGGTGCATGCACTCCATGACATGCTCTACATCACCAGGTCTGTGCAGGTACATGCACTCCATGACATGCTGTACATCACCAGGTCTGTGCAGGTACATGCACTCCATGACATGCTGTACATCACCAGGTCTGTGCAGGTACATGCACTCCATGACATGCTGTACATCACCAGGTCTGTGCATGTGCATGCACTCCATGACATGCTGTACATCACCAGGTCTGTGCAGGTGCATGCACTCCATGACATGCTGTACATCACCAGGTCTGTGCAGGTACATGCACTCCATGACATGCTGTACATCACCAGGTCTGTGCAGGTGCATGCACTCCATGACATGCTGTACATCACCAGGTCTGTGCAGGTGCATGCACTCCATGACATGCTGTACATCACCAGGTCTGTGCAGGTACATGCACTCCATGACATGCTGTACATCACCAGGTCTGTGCAGGTGCATGCACTCCATGACATGCTGTACATCACCAGGTCTGTGCAGGTACATGCACTCCATGACATGCTCTACATCACCAGGTCTGTGCAGGTGCATGCACTCCATGACATGCTGTACATCACCAGGTCTGTGCAGGTGCATGCACTCCATGACATGCTCTACATCACCAGGTCTGTGCAGGTGCATGCACTCACGGCTTCCTTCTGTCTCTTGGTTTGGTGGGTGTCATCTTTGCGCAGCGTTTATGCCATCTGTTACACCCCCCTCGCACTTCTCCCCTCCCATGTTGCCACTAATTACTTCTAGTGGCAACCCGTCCATTTAGAGCAGCTCGTTAATTACATTTGTGGCAAAACAAATTGAGTGTGCTAGTATCCCCGGCTGCTGCCCTTGAACCCTGGAAGAGCTGGCGACCCAAGACCAACACGCAAGCACATGTTCTCATGAAGAAGGAAAATAAAATGTTGAGCTACACCAGTCACTATTTAAAATGAATATCAATCTATCTATCTATCTATAAGATAGATACACACACGTGTGTGAAACATCTACTTGGTCATAAGTAATGCCCATCACACCAGCAAGATATGAGGGGGCACAGAATCACAACCTACGGGTGTCACTAGGAGGGGGCACAGAATCACAACCTACGGGGGGTCACTAGGAGGGGGCACAGAATCACAACCTACGGGCTCACTAGGAGGGGGCACAGAATCACAACCTACAGGACTCACTAGGAGGGGGCACAGAATCACAACCTACAGGGCTCACTAGGAGGGGGCACAGAATCACAACCTACGGGGCTCACTACGAGGGGGCACAGAATCACAACCTACGGGGGTCACTACGAGGGGGCACAGAATCACAACCTACAGGGCTCACTAGGAGGGGGCACAGAATCACAACCTACACGGCTCACTAGGAGGGGGCACAGAATCACAACCTACGGGGCTCACTAGGAGGGGGCACAGAATCACAACCTAAGGGGCTCACTAGGAGGGGGCACAGAATCACAACCTACACGGCTCACTAGGAGGGGGCACAGAATCACAACCTACGGGGCTCACTAGGAGGGGGCACAGAATCACAACCTAAGGGGCTCACTAGGCTTGCTTGCCCAATAAAACTAAAAAGCATACCACCTTGTATTGAGGCAGTGTCAGTGAAATGCTCTCAAAGAACTCGTACTTCAATGGCATCTGTAACAACAACAACAACAACAACAACAACAAAAGGTATCAAACACTCGCTGCTTGGCTGCCTCAGGAAGGAGCGGGCTAAGGAGTGGAGAATCACAGAGATGCCAGCATTGTGACCACTGTTCTGCCGGGAACAATTTTACTGAAATATTAGAGTGGGCAGTCGCATATTGGGCTGATCGCTAATCTCTATATTGGGTTGATCTCTATATTGCATTGATGATTGATCTCTATATTGGGTTGATCTGGTGATGTCTAATCTATAAATCTCTATATTGGGTTCATTTCTATATTGGGTTGATCTCTCATATTAAGTTGACCTTTATATTTGGATGATCTCTATATGGATCTCTATATTGGTCTATATTGGGTTGATCTCTATATGGTTTAATATCTATATTGGTATACTGGGTTGATCTCTATATTGGGTTGGCCTCTATATTGGGCTGATCTCTGTATTGGGCTGATCTCTACATTGGGTTGTCCTCTATATTGGGTTGTCCTCTATACACTGTATTGGGTTGTTCTCTAAATTGGGTTGATCTCTATATTGGGTGTTCTCTATATTGGGTAGATCTCTACATTGGGTGTATCTATATAATGGGTCGATCTATATATATAATGGGTGGATCTATATAATGGGTTGACTCAGCATTTCAAAACATTACTACACTACACTACACTACACTACAATACACCACCTACAATACAATACAAAAGCAGAAACTCTCACCTCAAAAAGACAACAACCCATACACTGTAAACACTGGGAGGGGGAGGGGGAGGGGGGGGAAGGGTTGATCTCCAAATAAGACCTCAAATATCTCTTGTCAACTCAATCTTGGCATGTTTGGAGCTGCACAGAAGCTGGTGCAGCAAATCTGTTTTCCACAGCCAAGAAGTGGACAATCAGGTCATGTGACTTCCTCTTCTATGAAGAAGACTAATGAAATACCCGAGCAGTCGGTTTGTGTGTGTTGGGCTCTACCACCATCAGCAATGATCCACACACTGCTCAAGGTGAGTGTGGATGATAGGATGACAATAGTTAGGTTGAAGCTTTCAACCAAACTGGGTCAACTGCACGTGGACCATGTACATGTATACGTAGATGTACTGCATAAGGTAAAGGGTCATTGAGTGCATGGTATATTATTTTTGCTTGTTCTTTTAATTACTAGTCAACCTAGGTCCACGGCTAGGTCCAGGGCTAGGTCCAGGGCTAGGTCCATGGCTAGGGCTAGGGCTAGGGCTAGGGCTAGTGCCAGGGCCAAGGCTAGGTCCAGGGCTAGGTCCAGGGCTAGTGCCGCCAGGGCCAGGGCCAGGGCTTCTATTATATTCCAAAATCTCCACATTGCATTGACACGCTCCTGTCAACTTTGTTGTATAAGACCGAGTTTCTGGACCAAATGACTTCACCACTTGACATGTGTGGCATGTGCTAAATAATTATTACGGGAGTCCAGATAACTCGACATGCAACACAAAGGATGCTTAATAATTAGTGAAATTGGTAAAGGGTTATCATGTCTGAAATGCTAGCACATTCTTGTTGTCATTCGTCATTCTTTGCTGTTGTTGTCGGTGCAAGTGCACAAGCAATGGTGGGAGGAATTGCATGAGGGGAAGGCAAAGGGAAGGAGGGTAAAACAGAGGATGACGAGAGAGAAGAGAGGGTTACCGAGTAGTTGCACTTGATGCAGTACAGCTCACTACTAAGCATGCCTCTGAGTGGGCTGGTCGGCTTCTTGTGGACAGGCACAAGTCCTGCAAACCAAAAACACATGCTTCATCATGGATACACAGGTCAGTAACAGCTTTCCCTCCCCTCATGTCCCTGACAAGGGATGTAATAATGGCATTAGAGAATGCCTAATAAAAAGTTTGGATGCCCAGATGAGCATAAGCCTCCAATATCATTTCTGAGACTTTTGACCAGTGCTTTGCAATCATCTGATGAGTCTCACAAATCCACAAGCAGTGATTAGACATGCACGCACCCACCCACCCACCCACCCACACACACACACACACACAATACATTATATGCTTAGAGTATTGCAGGTAAATTTGGCAGGGGTCAAGGTTGTGGCTATTTCATCATTTTCAAGCATAATTCTCCAATAACCGTCCCAAGAAGTTTCATCTGCTGTGTCTGGCCCCACAATCATGACACCTTGCACAGGTCGATGCCCATGAAGCTGCACGTCTCTTTCCAAAGAAGGAAAGACATTGCCTAAAGGTTATACTTGCAAGGTCTTCCTTGGCCCAGAGGGAGGCCGATGAAACTAATAGCTCAAAGACATTGGCACTGAAGAGCGCTCAAGAGTCTGAAGCAGAACGACTGACCAGTCCAGTCTGGAGAGAGAGCAAGTGTGTCTTCAGAAAACAGAGCATGGGATGATCCCAGAGACAAAGTTGACCTCACAGCCATTGCTCCCAGAAACCTCACAACAGTGGCTAGTCACTATCAAGCCAAGATTACTCATCCACCTGACGATCTTCACACTCTCTACCTGTCGACTGGCTCAATTAACTCTTGCAGCATTGTTGGAGGATAATCCACCGACCTTAAAGAAGACAATTTAGCACCAAATTTTCCAGCCATACCATATGCCATAACAATCAGCACCACCTCCTGTTACCAGCTCTGCTCCACACTCTATTGCACATTGTGATGCTTTCCTGCAGCAGCAGCAACAACAACAGCAACAACAACAACAACAACACATTCTACCTCATAACCGCAGTCTCTAGGGCACTTGTATTGGCCTGTGATTGGTTAGTTACCTTGGCTGCATCCATTAAGCTTGGGCATTCAATCTAGACACAGAGGATGGGAGAGAGGTTAGTGCATGCCTAGCAACGTGTGTTGTGCACTGGTGCCAGTCTTCACACTTATTAGCACACACACTGCAACTCACTACCTCCTCGTTCAATGTGGACATGAGGATATGATAGAACTCGTGAGCATCCTACAAATACACACACACACACATCTATCAGAGAACTTTATATTTGACGGTTTCTAGTTAAGGCAACACACTAGTGTGTGTGTGTTGTGCGAGAGCTGTGACCTGCTGCTGAGAGTCAATTCTCCAGCGGTGCATAGCCAGTGCTTGCAACACGTCCCTTGCAGAGCAGATCCGGCCACTGTCTTCAGCAAGAGCTAAATATGATGTATTCTGCTCAAGCTTGCATCACAAATTTAACATTTCCACGTCTCTTGCTACAACACACCTGACAAGATGTCACTGATGGCCTGCACCAGCCTCCCTCCCTCAGAAGCTGCCGTCTCCACCAGCCAACTACGCACCTCAGGAAGAGCAGCTATCGACTAGTCACGGCAACAACACCGTAATTAAGAACACATATTTACATCATAAAGAGTTTTTTTTGTCGTTGCAAGATTGAGTTCATTAATTAGTAATTAGAAGACATTATGCTGCAGCTACTCTATCTAGTCTTTAGTGTGATACCAGCTACACAGCTACACAGAGCATTACCTGCAGAATACTGTTTATGAAGCAGGAATTTCCAAGATTGAGCAGGCCTGGACATTTCCCTAGGCGCATTTTGGCATGGAAATAATAGTAAGTAGTGCATCACTGTGGGTTGTGAGTGCTGCTGATGTCCAAATGCGTTCTATACTACCTTTCTTTCTAAAGAAGTGTTCTGGTCCCCATATAACGTACAGTCCTACACAGATTGCAACTCCTACGCATGTTGACACGAACGCACTATGCATACGATTGCTCCTGACGCTATCCAGACACGAAAGTGAGGACATTACTTGGACTCCTAATTGATACGCACCAACCAGAAATCTAATTTGCAAAAAGGTAACAGAAAGGTAACAGGTCGTCAGATACAAGTTAGTTTATCGAGCACCTTATAATGGCCGAAGTTGAGGATAAAAGAAAAACGGGAGACCTTAGAAACCATCAGAAGTCCCACCTTGAAAAATTGATGGCTAATCCAGTGAGTAACATTCACGAGACTCTGATGGCCGTTTTAGCTTGTATGGTTAGCCAATGAACTTGTCCGTGTAGGATAAACCAGTCCATATTCCTGAGAAACCCGATGATTGGAAGCCTAAAGAACCACCTGAGTTTGTGAGATTCTACATGGGTAGGTAAAATATCAATTGAAATGGCTAGGGCTTCAATAGTGATGACTCCAAGTGAGATACCAGTGCATTTCTGTAACTCTGTTCAAGAAAGTTAACTTAGTTATCTGCCCTCCTTCCAATAGGTCTTGGCAAGGGGAAGCTCTGAATATACATAGAGCTCAAGCCAACCACAGTATGATAAAAATGCATTCATTTGTTACTAGAGTTGCTTGCAAAGTATATAGACCTAGACAGACACCAGCTGGGCTCTCTATAAAGAAGGGCCCGTCATGACAAATTTGGTCCCCCCATATTTGGTTCCCCCTGGAACTTTTTCTTTAAAAAATGTTCCCCCTGGAACTTTTTACTTGAAAAAAAAGGTTCCCTCTTGAAAAATAAAGGGCTAGGACTAGGGTGGGAACAAAACTTTCAATAAGGGGGGACCAAATTAAACGTTACAGGCCCTCCCTCCATGAAGGGCCTGGGCACCTATCAGCTGGGGTATGCGTGGAGCAGGGACAAAGCACCCACCAAGCTCGGCTCCCCACAGGAGGGACCCACCAATTGGGAAGGAACAGGGCCTAGACCCCCAGCTGGGCCAAACCAGCCAATCACAGCTGTAATACCCATGTCTAGGCTAGCCCCTCCCCCTTCACACCTGTGGTATCATTCATTACAGTTCAGATTTACGTGGAACCTTTTTTTTTGGAAAAGGATCGGTGTGCCGATACCTGATGGGCTTTGATGGGAAATGTGTTTTTTGTGTGTGTATGTGCATGTGTGTGTACATGTGATATGTCCAGCTTATAGTGTAATGTATTTAGTGGGATTCTGAATATAGCCTTCAGCTAATTCTCTGGCCACAGTTGAGTGCATTTCCTCCTGACTTTCCTAATGTGGATACTGCCAGCACACATCCACTTCCTAAAATTTGTAAACTGGTATATGCATACCTGGAGAAGATTTTACCTTTAGGAGGGAAGCCTTTAGGAGGGAAGAAAGAAGGAAAAAAAAAAAAATATATATGAACTTCATGATCTTATCTTTCTTCTTGTTCTTTGATGCTCACCTCTCTCCTGCTTCCTCTGCCCTGTTCCTCCGCCAGGGTCCAGTGCTGGTGCAGGTAGCGAGGTGTTCCATGTTTATCGGCACTTGCGACGGAGAGAAAACATAAGACAGCAACACATTCAGGAGAACTCGGAGAAAGATGACCTGGACGAGCAGTTCCGGGAGAAACTGGCCAAGAACAAGATGGCCAATGACAAGAGGACGTCAAAGAAAAGGGCAAAAAGGTATACCTTTACTGGGAATTTGGTGAGCTTGGTGATGAAGTATACACCGTGGTTGTAGGCTTCATCAAAAGTGCTGCAATTAAGATGACTCGCAATTAAGATGAAAACCATTATTGCATGTCGTAAGTTTATTTTGATAAATTGGAGGTCATTGTGGGGTGCTATGAGCGTGTGTGGTCCCCAAACTTCTGCCAGCTGATGTTTGTGAGTCTAGCTACTTGTGAGACTCCATATGGTGAGCCTCGTCTCATATAGCCAGACTATGCCGAGTGTGACAATACCTACTTGTGACCAGCCCTCTATTCAATTGCCTAGCCCTGGACAGTGAGACTCCATATGGTGAGCCTCGTCTCATATAGCTAGACTATGCCGAGTGTGACAATACCTACTTGTGAGACTCCATATGGTGAGCCTCGTCTCATATAGCCAGACTATGCCGAGTGTGACAATACCTACTTGTGAGACTCCATATGGTGAGCCTCGTCTCATAATAGCCAGACTATGCCGAGTGTGACAATACCTACTTGTGAGACTCCATATGGTGAGCCTCGTCTCATAATAGCCAGACTATGCCGAGTGTGACAATACCTACTTGTGAGACTCCATATGGTGAGCCTCGTCTCATAATAGCCAGACTATGCCGAGTGTGACAATACCTACTTGTGAGACTCCATATGGTGAGCCTCGTCTCATAATAGCCAGACTATGCCGAGTGTGACAATACCTACTTGTGAGACTCCATATGGTGAGCCTCGTCTCATAATAGCCAGACTATGCCGAGTGTGACAATACCTAGTTGTGACCAGCCCTCTATTCAATTGCCTAGCCCTGGACAGTGAGACTCCATAAGGTGAGCCTGTCTCATATAGCCAGACTATGCCGAGTGTGACAATACCTACTTGTGAACAGCCCTCTATTCAATTGTCTAGCCTGGACAATCGTCGCCCAACTTTCAGCATTGCCAGTTCTGACCAGCAGGTTGGGTGGCATCACGAAACCCTCTCAGGCAACCAGTTCAGTCCCTTTCTGGGTAGCGATTATTTGGTAAAAGATGGAGGTTAAACTTCGTGTATTAGAGACATCCGTGAAACAACGAAGATTATAACCCCCTCAAAAGTCACAGCCACGCGGCAACGTCATCCCAGACGTCTATTTCACAAAGCACATCACACTGTGTGTTGTGTATTTTAATATGCCGTGTGTGACAATAGCTGCCTGTGACTAGCTCTCTTACTCCACACACCACACACAGACTGAAGAGAAAGCAAAACTGGAAACTTGCCAGAGGGAGTCAAAAGTGCCAAGGGGAAAGTGACGAGGGGAACAAAAGTGACGAGGGGAACAAAAGTGACGAGGGGAAAAAAAGTGATGAGGGGAACAAAACAGACCCTGCTGCTGCTGACAAGCAAGAGGCGAAGGATGAAGAGGAGGAGGACGAGAGTCATTTTGTTATTGGAGGCAGATAGCAGACCTGGTCCTTCTATGCATGCCTATTCACTGACCACACCACATACCTTCACTGACCACACCAATACATTCACTGACCACTCCCCACCTACATAATCCCTGATCATTGCATTATGCTATAAAGCTCGAGTCGTGTTTTTATTCTACTGGTCTGCCACAAAGCAACAACACGATTAGCCCCATGGAGGCCGCAGCCAGTCACACACAAAGCACACACAACGTTGTCAACACAATAGTATTAAATGTATAATAAACATGTTAAAATATGTTTAAAAAATTAAGTCTTGCAGATGGTGTCTGTTATCATGTGTTGCTTAATGCGCCTGACTCCTGGAGCTCCTGACTCTCCTCCATCACGGCTAGTTTCATCTGCACCATCACCACACACACCACACACACAGTGGTAAAGAACACCAGGTTTAGGCACATATAGCTGTGTATTATTGGTACTTCTACAGCGACTTGGAACTTATGGATGCACACTATATTGCACACATGTTGAGTAAGGTAGGCCACAATTATTATACCATCACTACTAACACCATCACTAACACAATCATCACCACTAACACAATCATCACCACTAACACCATCACCACCACTAACACCATCACCACTAACACCATCATCACCACTAACACCATCATCACCACTAACACCATCACCATTAACACCATCATCACCACTAACACCATCATCACCACCACTGACACCATCATCACCACCGACACCATCACCACCGACACACCATCACCACCGACACCATCATCACCACCGACACCATCATCACCACCGACACCATCACCACTGACAACACCATCATCACCACTAACACCATCATCACCACTGACACCACCATCAGCTTACTTGTAAAGACTGAGAAAGTTCCACAAAATCTTTCTGCGTTTCTTCGGTGTAGTTGAGATTGCGCTTGAGAGACAGCACTTGTCTGTGTAGTTCTTGCACTTTGCATTCTGCAGCATTCTGAACAACAAAAGCCCACACACCAACTATAATACACTTCAATAACACCAACTATAACACACTGCAATAACACCAACTATAACACACTTCAATAACACCAACTATAACACACTGCAATAACACCAACTATAATACACTTCAATAACACCAACTATAACACACTGCAATAACACCAACTATAATACACTTCAATAACACCAACTATAACACACTGCAATAACACCTACTTATAATACACCTTAATAACACCAATAATAACACCAACTATAATAACACTATAATAACACTTCAATAACACCAACTATAATACACTTCAATAACACCAACTATAACACACTGCAATAACACCAACTATAATACACCTTATAATACACCTTAATAACACCAATAATAACACCAACTATAATAACACTATAATAACACTTCAATAACACCAACTATAATACACTTCAATAACACCAACTATAATACACCTTAATAACACCAACTATAACACACTTCAATAACACCAACTATAATACACTTCAATAACACCAACTATAATACACCTTAATAACACTAACTATAATAACACTAACTATAACACACTTCAATAACACCAACTTTAACACACTTTAATAATTCAGGAGAGAGGAAGAGCACTATTAGAGAGCAGCTACTAAAGTATGACAGGATCTAAAAAAGATGTCAATTGTACAGGAAACAGTTTAAGGGGGTAAGGTACCATATTTTTGGCTGTTTTGGGTTGACTTTAGCAAAACCTTTTTTTGTGTGGTTTATATCATAGTATAGCCCATGTACTATATAGTTGTCTTCCAAATTTGAAAGCATTTGGATGCTCCATTCTCAAGTTATGCATGATTTTATCCATGCATATATCTTACATTGGCCTTGAGGAAGACTGGTCAGTTTCACGCTAGTAAAGTAAGTCATATCTCTGCAACCCCTTTGCCTATACAGTTACTTTATGGCTCTAAATAAAGCCCTTTGCAATTACATTCTTGGTATTCTATTTGAGCATAAAAATTTCCTACTGCACATGGTACACATGGTAGTTAGCAAGTCAGATCACAGTCAGATCATAGTGGTTTAGCTAGTTCAAGAGTTGGTGAAAAAGAGGCTTCGCCATATGCACCTGGATAGGGGTGATCACGGAGGAGGACCACGCTAGGGCTGAGGGGGTAACATATGAGCCTGGAAGATTTTAATTACATGCACCAGGTAACACCATACATGTGCAACACACTCTTATTATTTCATGCTTTTATGTACATACTCTTTATAACAGTTTGGTTTTGGTTTTTTACACTGTTTCTCAGTTGTATTTGCTCTTTGTTCCTTTTCCTCTTTGACGAGGAATTTTTTAAGGATCTTCTGGGTTACCAACTGATGAGAACCAACCCATGTTCATTTTATCTGAACATAAATAGGTTCAAAACAACTGTTTTTAAGTTTCTCCTGTCAAACCAGCTTTTCTCAGCCTTTTTCCCTATACAGTAGGTCTGAGCCAGTAGATCTGAGCATAGAGAACTTAAACTTTGAGGATGATTTACTCACAACTTGTTTTTTCGGTCCACACAAAAAAAACTCGTTGAAATATTATAGCTATAACACTTTTTAAAAAAATACCATTTTAAAGCTCATTCTCTACTCTACGCATTCATCAAACAGTTTTTTTGACTGAAGTACCAATCACTTTTTATACGCAAATGAATGACAATGAATGACTACTATATTGCAGTGTGCTGCACCTTAGTTGTTTGTGGCTTGTCACTCAATCTGTCTGATGAATGCATAGTTTAGTGGCAAGTCAATAAATAGAAATAGTTGTTAGTACCTGTCAGCTTTGTAAAAAAATAATTTTATGAGTAAGGTAGGGTGTCATGGTAATTTCATTATACAGTAGACCCTCACATATCCAAACAGCTTGGGACCAGAGGCTATTCGGATATGCAAAAAGTTCGGATATGCAAAAACCACAAATATTAATTATAAATTCATGAATGTAATTAAAATGCTGAATCACGTTGGAACTATTTTCAATATCCTTTTAACTGCAGGTCCTTGGGATTAAGAAGCTCACTTCCTGGTACTAGAAGGATTTAGGTCCTCAGTAACTGGCATATTGTTTTACATACATATTTTTTCATATTACTGTATATATATTCATAATGTTGTATTTTCTCTGAGCAATAGTCCACTGAGTGCCTTGGGGCTTTCTCCCTTTTGTGAACGAACACAGATATAAAGCATTTTCTAGTTGTTCGTCTTTAGCAAGGCGCATGACTTTTTGCGAGCTGAACTTATCCCCCGACAGTCAAGGTTGCCTGCGAACTCTCGAAGTTTGGCTTCGTTCTTTTTTATCTCCGTTATTGTCAACTTCCCTACACCTGACTCTTTCGCTAGTCCGGCTTGACTGGCTCCATTTGATATCTTGCTTAGAATGGCCTCGATCGACAAAACTTTTTTCTGGCCAAAGCGAACGAACTAATTTCCACGTGTAATCGATTTAGGCAGATCGACGACCGTTACCAGGTTTATTATTTAATCAGGAGTTTGGATAATCCGAGCGTTCGGATAATCGAGGGTCGGATATGCGAGGGTCTACTGTACTTAATTGGATTTTTGAAATAAACATACCTAATGAGCTGACGTATATTTTGATAAATTTTTTTGTGTGTAGGGTATGAAAGATGCAAAAGTTATGGCCGTTTTAAGATATATATATCATGAATAATTCATTAGCTATGGTACCTTACCCCCTTAAAATAGACACCAGTCCTACTAGTTGATACATACTGAAGCTACACATGCTCAGCCTCTGCCTGTACATGTGCCCAGCCTCTGCCTGTACACATGCTCAGCCTCTGCCTGTCTGCCTGTACACATGCCCAGCCTCTGCCTGTACACATGCCCAGCCTCTGCCTTTACACATGCTCAGCCTCTGCCTGTACACATGCTCAGCCTCTGCCTGTACACATGCTCAGCCTCTGCCTGTACACATGCTCAGCCTCTGCCTGTACACATGCTCAGCCTCTGCCTTCAGGCTTTCATAACTTTATACAGGATTGATATACTAGCCAATCCCAAACTCCATACTGTAGGTCCATACTACTGTAGGTCCACACTGTAGGTCCACACTGTAGGTCCACACTGTAGGTCCACACTGTAGGTCCACACTGTAGGTCCATACTGTAGGTCCATACTGTAGGTGCATACTGTAGGTCCATACTGTAGGTCCATACTGTAGGTCCATACTGTAGGTCCATACTGTAGGTCCATACTGTAGGTCCATACTGTAGGTCCATACTGTAGGTCCATACTGTAGGGAATTTTGTGATCTTTGACACGATACGAATACCTCAAATCTACTATAATTATATATTTGGCCCTTTGCTCTGCTAAGTGCACCAGTACAGTGTGAAAAATCCAAGACCACTTAGCTAAAATAACACTGGACCTGGTAATTGAACTCTCAGTTGACATAACGAAATTACAATGACCTTCTCAATAATCAACTTGAATTTTATTCTCTCGACGTTTCGACTAGATGCTCTAGCCTTCAGAAGGAATAATGAGATGCCAAGACTCGCAGTGAGTTTATATATTACCAGTAGTTAGATACACCCTCCGGGATCCAATATGGCCCAGAAATTAGAGGCTCACTAACTTTTTCTCTGTTGAGTCGTTCAATCGTATTATTCTGTCCCATGACATACTCTTGAACTTTCTTCTCCACCACGACCTTGGCAGCAACAGCTTCTTCCTTGGCCTGTTTCTCAGCCACCAATTTGTACTCCAATGGAAACAGCTCCCCTGTTGTAAGGCAACAACAACAACGACAGCACCAGCAACAACACAACAGCAATGACAACAACACCAGCAGCAACAATAACAACACCACCAGCAATGACAACCCAGCAACAACAATAGCAATGACAACCCAGCAACAACAATAGCAATGACAACAACACCATCAACAACAACCCAGCAACAACAACAATGACAACAACACCAGCAACAACAACAACAGCAGCAATGACAACAACACCAGCATGGCCACCCAGCAACAACAATAGCAATGACAACAACACCAGCATGGCCACCCAGCAACAACAATAGCAATGACAACAACACCAGCAACAACAGCAGCAATGACAACAACACCAGCAGCAATGACAACAACACCAGACATTGTTAGTTGGGCACTAAAGCACTATTCAGACAACCACTAATGGTCATTACCTATCCTCCGCTCAGCAACCTCCAGTTTCTCAGAGATCATCTCATTATTATTTCTCTCTGACAGCATCATCTCCCTCGCATATTTCAACTGCTCCTGAGAAGTGCTCAACTGGGAAGCCATGGTGGACAGCTTAGTGATATAGTCTTGCCGCTTCTAAATCAACATCATAAGTTAACACTGGGTGTAACTATACCACAAACTCGGTGAATATGTCGCATTTGCCAGAGCTAATGCTCGAAGGGTTCACAATATATCGGTGGCCGAGCGAAACGCGCATTCCGTTCCAGCATCTTGAGAACTGGACAACACAGTAAAATCTAGTGGGAGCTTGATCAGAAAAAAAAAAGGTTCTACTACAGATTAGCAACACGGCATCGGGGCCAATCAGAAAGCTAGGATCTAGCATGTGATAACTGCACCATCAGTAAACACGATGGCATTTGTGGACGAGAAGAAGCTCATTAGAGCTTCCCCGCACCACGCTAGGAGGTCAATGCCTAGAAGCAGGTGACAAGCCAGGTGGAAGCAGGATGGAAGCAGCTAGTGGGGTTTCTACCACACCAGATGTGACTGTGCCAGTAGTTCGACAGTTGCGGTGGTGCCAGCTCGAAGTGATCTCTCACTCAGCGGTGGTAGCCGGTGGATCATCGGGTTTGTTTCTGCAGCATTGCCAAGCACTGTACGAACCTTGCAGTGCAGCGCCACAAAATAGAAGTCAACGCATCAGTTAGCTCATCAGCCACTCAGCAGATTGTGAATCGGTCCTCGGCCTAGGCCAAATTTCGGGGTGGGTGGGTAGGACAATTTACTACACTCTGCATTTTACACTTCTTCAAATGCATAATATATATATATATATAAGTAGGTCAGTGGGAGGAGTTAGTGGGTGCGGCCAGTATACCCATATGGAATGTGACTTGGGGCAGTGGCTAACTAGCACAATTGTCGAGACATTCAACTAACAGACTCCAGGATATGGAGTTGACAGGAGATCAGGAGTACAGTAGTGAGTGCGTGTGTGTTGCACAGAGCCAGTTCAGCTTCAACGAGAAGACAGTACGTGCTACTAGCTAAGCATCTCACCACTCCACTACTAAAAACTCTGACAGTGCAAACCAGTGAAACGGAGAGCACTTTTGGAGGGGGGTGGAGCTATGTATGTGTGTAAACTAGTACCAAATGGGTTCCATGCACTGAGTGAGCTAGTAAACTGGAGCTTGATGAAGCAATACCGCACACATTGTACTTAGTTGAAATTTGCTCCTTCACACGCTTGCAGCAAAATTGGTGACTTGCAGCTTCTGCTTGACAACCATAAGCTTCCATCTCTGCACCAGCAGAGAGCTGCACTTGACTCCCACCAGGTAGGGCAAGACTCAAAAGCAATGAGCAAGCTACAAACTTTGTGTGAATGCTAATGGAGTCTAGGGTTTGTGGCAGTACTAAAGCACTCTCTGTAGTATACTAGACACATCCTGTGTATACTACACATTTCCTGTAGTATACTAGATACATCCTGTATATACTACACATTTCCTGTAGTATACTAGAAACATCCTGTATACTCTACACATTTCCTGTAGTATACCAGACAGTCCTGCTGTAGCCCTAGTCTCTCTTCCTCTACCTGTTTCAAGTCTGCAATCTCTGCCTGGTACTTGGCCATGTCCTCCAATTGCACCACCTTCAAGCAGTCATACTCTTCCCTGCTTCTCTGCAGCCTCTTGTCTTCACTCAGCTTGGCGATCTCTCTCTGTGAATCCTGCTTCAACTCTGTAAACTTGTCTCTCAGAATCCTCATGTGGCCCTTCAAATCTTTCTCATTGGATTGAAATGTCTCGATCTACAGAAAATACCAAATAGGGTGATACACATCAACCCATGCATACCAGCTGTGCACACCAGCTGTGAGGCACACATCAACCCATGCATACCAGCTGTGCACACATCAACCCATGCACACCAGCTGTGAGGCACACATCAACCCGTGCACACCAGCTGTGAGGCACACATCAACCCATGCACACCAGCTGTGCACACCAGCTGTGCACACATCAACCCATGCACAC
Source organism: Cladorhizidae sp. MBARI D1340-BT2 (assembly GCA_028752905.1). Lineage (NCBI taxonomy): Eukaryota > Metazoa > Porifera > Demospongiae > Poecilosclerida > Cladorhizidae > Cladorhizidae sp. MBARI D1340-BT2. Next base: position 19,344,560 of record JAQNBH010000009.1, read on the forward strand.
CAGCTGTGCACACATCAACCCATGCATACCATCAACCTCTTACTCGAGTTCTCATTTCTTCGTTGAAGTCTTCCATCGACCTTCGGAAGCTATCGTTTTGCTGTCGTTGACGCATCACATGAGCCTGCACGAGAATTAAAATATAATTTTAACCGATTAAAGGCAAATGGCGCAAACTCGGACATCGTCGGGGAAAAGAAATCAAGGGCGCCCATTCTCCGTATGCTCACGCCCAACAATAGACGACTTGATTGGTTTAAAATAGTAATAACACTTTACTTCCGGTTAGAGGGGTATGCAAGCACAATTAAAAGTTTTTTTATTTTATGGCTGACGATCGCAACTGCCTTTGTGAGAGGTCTTTTCCTGGCTTTTGCTACTGTTTCTGGAAGTTCTTCTTCTGTGGCAAGCAGCACAGGCACCAGGAGCCATTCTGAACGCCTTTGCTCTCGAGCAAGGAGACGCTCCTGGATGGATTTCTTTGGTGAAGGCCGACATTGAGAAGTAAGTAGAAGTAAAGTTTTGTTGCAGACATGTAGCGGCGTAGAGCTGCGTAGGTTTTGTTAGCTTACTTCAACAGACCTGATTCCTATTCAAAACTGCAGCTTATTGTATTTCCATTTCTAAACAGAATTTTATTCAAAATATAATTACTACAACAAACCACAAATAGAGTCGGCGTTCAATCGGTTTAAGCAGCATGATCTCACCAACTAAATTTTACACCTCTCTCTTCCCCCCCCCTCGAAACATAATAAATTTAGTGACCATGGCAACCACCACATTCAAATAAATATAATAATAATAATAATAATAATATAATAATAATAATAATCAATCTATTATCAAAGATGAAATAATAGAAGTGCAATAATCAACAAGCAATAGCAAACATCAACTAATTATCTTTGTGATGGGCGTGGTTCCACTTTGTGAGCTTTGACTAGCAACTGTTTGGGCAAGAAGCCATGAACCAACTATATTAAATGTATGCATCCATGTCTTTCTTCCTTCCCAACCATTCCAGCACATCCAATAGATACATCAAACGATTCACACCCATTAACCCTAATCTATTAATCACTCAGTTCAATTAATACTCATTCACGCATCCTTTCTTGTATCTATGCTGTGCAGCACTTCTACCATTACCATATATGTACATGTCGTGATTCTCACTCTTTCTTGACCAATCCCTGGCCTCCACTCCATTCTACCCCACCTCTCTCAAATCTAACTATTTAAACCTTCCCTCCTTCTCCACTCCTCAGTTCACTCCAAGTTCACAATTCTCATTGTGTACCAAACCTATGTTCATCGTCTGCTACCAGACTATTCCTTCCACCATTGTGAACTCCGGTAACCATCGTCACCCTATTGTATGCCAGACTTCTACACTTAGTAGAGGTCTATACTATGTACTCACCTATTGATTCTTTCTAATCTTAACCTTATTATTTATCACCTATTTAATCTACTTTGAATCTACCTTCCTACCTAATCATCCAGTGCCATCCTAGCCACCAGCTAGGTAAACCGCCCATCAAAAAGAGCTCCAGAGGGATTTGGAGGAGAAGAGCAATAAGAGAGCAGTTACACGCCCTCAGGCCATCTCACTTCCCAGATCGGCCTCACCAAGCCGGGAGTTACGTCCCAGGTAAAGGAGCAGTTGCCAATTGCATACCATCCAGACACCTTGGCACAGGGTCGAAGTACTAGCGACTCTCGAGCATAAGAGAGCCCAAACACTTATGGTCCTTCGAGCCGGATCGGCAAAGCATCAGCTCTCCAATCGGAATCAACCAACCAACCATCTTCAACTTCGTTGTAAGACCAATTGATTGAACACAGTCTTTATTCCTGTCTTGTTTCTTGTAGTTCACCATGTCTCAAGAAGCGCTCACTACTCTAAAGAAGAGTAGGTCCGCCTTCATTGGAGTAGTCACCAGACTTCGGAATCGCTACTCCCAAGTTGCAAATCGCAGCCCATCCACCTATGATATAGGCGCCATGAACGGTAGCCTAGCATCCTTAGAGAGGACCGTGGCCGGCTACCACAAGGTCCAAGAAGAGATTAACGACTTCGACACTACCTCTCTTGACCAACCCATCAATCTTGATGAAGAGCTCGACATCTCCGAAACATTCGAGGATAACGTCGAAGCTACGCGATCACTCATTCAGCGTTTGACAGCCACTAAACGTGCTCAAATGACATCAACAGACTTCCGAGCCGACTTGGAAGATCTAGAAGAAGCTACACGCGCCCACACGTCAAGAGACTACTCAACGGCAATCTCCAACCTTGCCAGCTCTCTTCAGAGCTTACGTCTAATGCTGAACGAATCAACTATTGATGAGGAACACCCCCTCCGACGAAACATCTCAATGCTCAAGTCAAGACTCCACAAGCTTTCCTCCCGTGAGAAGGAACCCAGTCTATCCATCCTCACGGCATCCATGACCACACCGGTCAAGTCAATACCTGTCCAGCTGCCCAAACTGCACCTGCCCACCTTCGATGGAAATCTGATGAACTGGGCTCAGTTCTGGGCACAGTTTAAGGCAGCTGTTGATTCGAATCCCGACCTCACCCAAGAACACAAGCTGGCATACCTGCGAGATGCCATCACAGACCCATCAGTCAAAGCCCTACTATTCTCTGGAGCAGAGAGAGATGGCCTCTATGATGAAGTTGTCAAGGTCCTCCATCAGAGGTTCGATAAGAAGCGAACCATCCATGCGAACTATTGTCGCACACTCACCAATCTCTCTGCTGTCAAGGCCAACAAGGCTGATCTCCACACCTTCGTAGACACAGTCAACCATGCCTTGGCTGGTCTTCGTCATACCGACCAATATGACTTGCCATCCTTTCTGACTTCGATGTTAGTCCAATGCATTCCCAAATCGCTACAAGTCGAATGGGAAGTACATTCCAAAGAGCACAGAGACGTCCCTCCAGTGGAAATGTTCCTGGAGTTCATAACATTCAGAGCAGACGTCCTGTCTACACCTCCTACAGCTGCCAAAGCACCGGAACCTCAGTCGCATTCAACAGACAGCAAACCCGATCATCAACCTAGACGCTACAAGGCAGCCACACACTCCACAACCCATCGCTCAACCAACGGACCCAATACAGGCTTCAGGTTTGAGTGTCAATTATGCCCAGGTAATAAACACCCTCTCTTTCAGTGCACCATGTTCAATAACATGTCAGTCCATCAAAGGGGAGAACATATACGCAGCAAGAAATTATGTTATAATTGCCTGGCTCCTGGCCACCAGACAGGAGAGTGTAGGAGTCTAGCTAGGTGTAGGTCGTGTGGAGGCAAACATCACACTCTAGTTCATAGAGAGACTAGTTCACCAGCAGTAGTGAATGTGGTTGCTGCGGGCAACACCCCTGTACCCAGTGATGTAAATCCACCAGTTGTTAATGTAATAGCAGCCACCACCAATTCAGTCTCCAATGATGTACCTCAAGCTTTACCCAGTTGCTTAATGATGACCAGCCAGGTTCTGGTCAAGGGCCCAGATGGCAGACAAATGATGGCACGAGCATTGTTAGATTCAGGTGCCTCAATGTCTCTGTTGTCTAACAGAGTAGCTCAGACCCTCCAGTTGCCTAGACGCGCAACTAATGTCACTTTCTCAGGTGCTCAAGCCACACCTTTGCAGGGCTCTCAAGCTATCACTCAAGTATCTCTCTGCCCTATGACAAGTGACCAGCCTATTCTATCAGTTACAGCGGCCATAGTGCCCAAGGTTACATGTGATCTTCCATTACAGGGTGCCACCCATGTGCGGGATATGCCCCACATAAAGCCTTTGAACCTAGCAGACCCCACCTTTCACTTACCGGGCAGGGTTGACTTGTTGCTAGGCTGTGACATCATTCCAGAGATCATGCTCCAAGACCGTATAAGTGGCCCTAAATACGCCCCTATCGCTCTGAACACTGTATTCGGGTGGGCTATCTTGGGACCTTACCTACCTCAATGTACCCAGCAAACAGTCAATGTCATTAGCCCAGCAGGGGAAAATTCATCTGACGACCTTCTTACCAGGTTTTGGGAGACTGAGGAACTGCCCAATGACTGCCCTACCTTTACTCCTGAAGAGGAGGCAGTGCAGAAGCACTTTACTAGCAGACCCCACCTTTCACTTACCGGGCAGGGTTGACTTGTTGCTAGGCTGTGACATCATTCCAGAGATCATGCTCCAAGACCGTATAAGTGGCCCTAAATACGCCCCTATCGCTCTGAACACTGTATTCGGGTGGGCTATCTTGGGACCTTACCTACCTCAATGTACCCAGCAAACAGTCAATGTCATTAGCCCAGCAGGGGAAAATTCATCTGACGACCTTCTTACCAGGTTTTGGGAGACTGAGGAACTGCCCAATGACTGCCCTACCTTTACTCCTGAAGAGGAGGCAGTGCAGAAGCACTTTACCCTCACACATTCCTATGTAGACCCACCAGGTCATTATCAGGTATCATTACCTCGAACCAGCAATCATTCCATCCTTGGCCTGAGCAGGCCACAAGCCCTGCATCGCTTTTTAGCGAATGAAAGATCCATCCAGAAGAAAGGCAACTATGAAGCCTTTCAGTCAGTTGTGAGGGAATACATTAAGCTTGGGCATGCCGAGATTGTACCATCCATTGACCTAACTCCTAGCAAGGAGCATTATTACCTCCCCATGCATGGGGTGAGTAAAGCTAGCAGCACCACGACTAAGCTTAGGGTGGTCTTTGATGCTAGCGCTAGAACCTCCACCAATCTATCCCTCAATGACACACTGGCAACAGGCCCAACACTTTATCCAACCCTAGAGAACATACTTCTTAGGTTCAGGATCCATAAGATAGCCTTAAGTGCAGACATCAGTAAGATGTATAGGGCTGTCTACTTGGACCCTGGAGATAGAGACTTACACCGGTTCCTATGGCGGGAACAGCCCACAGGCCCTTTAGTCGATTTCAGGATGACAAGGGTAACTTTCGGTGTCTCTTCCTCACCTTACCTGGCCATCCGAGCCGTACAACAAGTCGCTCATGATTTTGGCCACCAATACCCGGTGGCCCGTCCTCTAATCTTTGACTCATTTTATGTCGACGACCTGTTGACTGGTGCTGATACGCCTGAGCAGGCACAATACACATATCAACAAACCCGAGCCTTATTGCTCAAGGGTAATTTTGACCTAAGAAAGTGGAGAAGCAGTTCCTCCACAGTACTAGAGTCCATTGACCCCTCTCTCAGAGAGAAGCTGCCTGTCCAAGATCTAACAGGCAGCCAACAAGGCAGCCATCCCAAGGCCCTAGGAGTGGAGTGGGACTCCACTCAGGACACAGTGTCGACTTCCTTATGCCTGCCGACTAGTTACTCTTCCACAAAACGCGGTATCATATCAGATGTAGCCCGTACTTTTGATGTTTTGGGTTGGTTAGCCCCTACAATAGTGACCATGAAGGTCTTGTACCAACAATTGTGGGAGAGGAAGCTAGAATGGGATGAGGAATTGCCACAGCCTTATGTCCAACAACACCTTAAGTGGAGAGAAGAACTTCACCTCTTATCCAGTAAGAAGCAACCCCGGTGCTATTTTGCCAAGTCTGCCACCAGACAATCTACACAGCTACATGGGTTCTGCGATGCGTCCATCCAAGCCTATGCTGCCGTCATTTACATAAGAGCCACCTATATTGACCAGGCCCCTACATGTGTTCTTGTGACGGCAAAAACCAGAGTTGCTCCGGTAAAGCAGCTCTCAATACCGAGGCTTGAGCTGTGTGGTGCTACCCTATTAGCAAAGCTGTTAGCCTCCGTTAGGAAGGCATTGAATGTACCTCTGAGCGATGTGCATGCATGGTGTGACAGCACCATTGTTCTTTCCTGGCTCGATGGGACCCCCAAACGGTTCAAGACCTTTGTAGGCAACCGGCTGTCCACCATATTAAATGAACTACCACCATCAACCTGGCATCATGTCCCCACACTTGAAAATCCGGCAGACTGTGCCTCACGAGGCCTATCTCCTAGTGAATTGGTAGAGCACTCACTGTGGTGGGAAGGACCTCCTTGGTTGAGGATAGACCCTTTCGCCATGCCCGTACAACCTCTCTTGGGATCCGGTAGCACACCAGAGCTGAAGGCAGTCTGTCTTTCAGTCACACCGATCCCTCCTACCTGGATCGAAGAGAGATTTAACTGCTACCACACTCTTGTCCACGTCAACGCTTGGTGTCATCGCTTTATCATGAACACCAAGGCTTCCATCCATAAGCAACCGAGAATCATCACTCCTTACCTCAGCACTGCTGAGGTTGAAGCATCCGAGCATCACTTGTTTCATGTGGCCCAATCTCAAACATTTCCCCGTGAACTACTCCATCTCACTCATGACAAATCAGTAAAGTCATCAAGTCCCATCAAATCATTAACACCATTTATTGACAAGCATGGGCTCATTCGCGTGGGAGGGAGACTATCATCCTCGCACCTTACCCGTTCACAGATCCATCCAATCATTCTATCTAGTAAAAGTAGAATCTGTTATTTGATGTTTCACTCGAAACATGTCTCGCTGGGCCATTGCGGCCCTAGCCTTGTTCTTTCATCTACAGGGAGCAAGGTGCACGTCATTGGTGCCAGACGCCTCTCCAGGTCTATCTACCGGAGCTGTGTAGTCTGCAGACGGGCCACTGCCCATTCCCGGCACCAGATGATGGGACAGCTTCCTGCATCCAGAATCACACCGAGTCCACCATTCACCATCTGCGGCGTGGACTACGCTGGCCCCTTCTTGATGAAGAAGGGGCACACACGCAAACCAGTAATTGTTAAAGGATACTTAGCCGTGTTTGTGTGTTTTGCTACTAAGGCTGCCCACCTGGAGGTCGTATCAGACGCCTCCACCGAGACCTTCCTGGCCTGCCTAAGACGATTCATATCTAGACGTGGATGCCCTGCAGAGATCCACTCCGACAACGGGGGAAACTTCGTTGGGGCAAAGAGAGATCTCCAGGAACTTTACGACTTCCTGGAAAAACCAACCACCACGTCTGCCATATCCTCCTATCTGCTCACCAAGCGAGTGCAGTGGCACTCCACTCCCGAGAGAGCACCTCATTTCGGAGGATTGTGGGAGGCAGCTGTGAAATCAGCAAAAAGGCATCTAAAGAGAGTCATCGGGACTCAGAAGATGACTTACGAAGAGTTCAGCACCATAGCTGCTCAAGTCGAGGCCTGCTTGAACAGTAGGCCACTCGTATCCATCACCAGCCACCCACCGATGGAATCAGCACTCTTACTCCGGGTCATTTCCTGATCAACCGCGAACTTTGTGCATATCCGGAGCTACCTATCCAGACCGAACCATCTCTCCATCGTAGATGGAACATGTGCCAGGCTGTAATGGCACACTTCTGGAAGCGTTGGTCGGCAGAGTACCTCCAACAACTACAAAGTCTCCAGAAGTGGCGTACACCCACTCCCAACCTCAAGATCGGAGATGTAGTCATTATCCGTGACGACAACGTCTTCACCAACCACTGGCCCATGGCAAGAGTCCTGGAAACGCATCCAGGCAAAGATGGGCTCGTTCGAGTTGTGTCTCTCAAGACACAGACCACAGTACTGAAGCGACCAGTGACTAAACTGGCCTTGCTACTCAGCGAACCTGACGTACCATCCGATTCACCAGCATCCGCAGCATCCAACTCCTAAAGAAAGAAGACAAAGACCTTCGGACTTCTCTTCTTCGCTCCCTCCCCCCAGGATGTTTGGGCAAGAAGCCATGAACCAACTATATTAAATGTATGCATCCATGTCTTTCTTCCTTCCCAACCATTCCAGCACATCCAATAGATACATCAAACGATTCACACCCATTAACCCTAATCTATTAATCACTCAGTTCAATTAATACTCATTCACGCATCCTTTCTTGTATCTATGCTGTGCAGCACTTCTACCATTACCATATATGTACATGTCGTGATTCTCACTCTTTCTTGACCAATCCCTGGCCTCCACTCCATTCTACCCCACCTCTCTCAAATCTAACTATTTAAACCTTCCCTCCTTCTCCACTCCTCAGTTCACTCCAAGTTCACAATTCTCATTGTGTACCAAACCTATGTTCATCGTCTGCTACCAGACTATTCCTTCCACCATTGTGAACTCCGGTAACCATCGTCACCCTATTGTATGCCAGACTTCTACACTTAGTAGAGGTCTATACTATGTACTCACCTATTGATTCTTTCTAATCTTAACCTTATTATTTATCACCTATTTAATCTACTTTGAATCTACCTTCCTACCTAATCATCCAGTGCCATCCTAGCCACCAGCTAGGTAAACCGCCCATCAAAAAGAGCTCCAGAGGGATTTGGAGGAGAAGAGCAATAAGAGAGCAGTTACACGCCCTCAGGCCATCTCACTTCCCAGATCGGCCTCACCAAGCCGGGAGTTACGTCCCAGGTAAAGGAGCAGTTGCCAATTGCATACCATCCAGACACCTTGGCACAGGGTCGAAGTACTAGCGACTCTCGAGCATAAGAGAGCCCAAACAGCAACCAAGCATCAAACTATCAAATCCAACTTCCCCCCCCCTCTCTTCTTTGTGTGTGTGTGTGCATGCATTTGTTTGTCTTTTTCACCTTCTGATGATAGCTAGGGCAACCAGCTGAAATGTTAGTTTGATTTCCAATTCAAGTAGTTTTAATTACAAAATGACAATTGAGAATCAGCGTTGAATAATAATAAGTAACAACAACAACAATAATAATAAAAATAATAACATAAATAATTAGCTCTGAGTTCAATCTGAGGTGCTCATGGTCCCGAGTTTGATCCGAATAGAATCATTCCTTTCCCCCCATAAATTTTTTAAAATTTATAATTTTCCACCCCTACAAATGGAAATTTTGTAGGACGACTCCCCCCGAACAAACAAAGAAACAACCCCCCCCCCCCCCCGAGCAGTACCCATGACGATGGATGGTTATGTCTGCCTGTACACGTTAGGCTGCTGGAGGTCAAACCTGGCATCTCAGCTAGTGTATAGTATAAACAAACATGAAAATAGTATAAAGATGGCAAGTGAGTGAGTGAGATCAGCTTTAGTGCACCATGGAGGATTTTGAGAGCCAAGCAAGTGAGTGGAGTGAGTGGAGTGAGTGAGTGAGTGGAGTGGAGTGAGTGAGTGAGTGAGTGAGATCAGCTTTAGTGCACCATGGAGGATTTTGAGAGCCAGGCAAGTGAGTGGAGTGAGTGAGTGGAGTGAGTGGAGTGAGTGGAGTGAGTGAGCAGAGTGGAGTAAGTGAGTGAGTGAGTGAGATCAGCTTTAGTGCACCATTGAGGATTTTGAGAGCCAGGCAAGTGAGTGAGTGGAGTGAGTGAGTGACTCCCACAGAGAGATGGAGGTCTTAACCTACCATCATTGTCCTCTCTCTATAAGCGACTCCAAGTCTCAAGGCAGTGCCAGATACTCACCTCACTGACCCTTGTGTCAGAAATATTGCAGAGAAAGGTTTACAGGCTGAGATTGCTGCGAAACAACTGAAATTTCGACCAGCTGTCATTGTTAGGAACACGATGCATCACGCTCATGCAAAGCACTACTTGTAGCAGTCAAGAAGCTGGTGACTAATGAGGAGGAACAAGCCCACCTAAAAGATCTCCGCAGCCTGCCTAGACAGGGCCACATGATTCGTGCCCCACCACCCCTGATTCTGCTACATCTGGGCTAAAGCGGTGCAGTCTCCCCAGAGGAGTCTTTCAAATTTGTTCTCAATGCTGCTACCCCACAATGCAAATCTGCACCTGTGGAAAAAGAAGAACTCTGACAACTGCCCCCTGTGCCATGAGGATCGCCAGAACCTTGTCCACATCCTAACCTCCTGCAAGATAGCCTTGAAACTAAGACGTTACAATGAGCGGCATGACTCTGTTCTGGCTATCATTTACGAAACCATCTCGCAACACCTCCCTAACACAGCCTTTAGCACTGTTGACCTTGCCAATGCGTACAATTTCCCTTCCCACATCACCCCTACTGATTCAGACCTGACATTTTCTGGTGGGATGATGAACGCAAGTGTGCCTGCCTTGTGGAACTAACAAGTGTGTTTCGACACCTTATTCCACGAAGCTGCGACTAGGAAGGAGGTCAAATACATACCACTACTCTCTGCATGTCAACAATCAGGCTACACAGCCAAGCTGATGACATTTGAAATTGGTTCACGTGGCCTGCCAAATCTATGTGATTTCACAAAGCTTCAAGTCGAACTAAAAATCTCCACAACTAATTAGACTCGTATTCTCTTAGTGCAAGCTGCTAGAGAAGCAATAATTGGCTCCTTTAACATCTGGTGCTGCAGAAATAAAAATAATCCATAATTATCACTAAATTATTCCATTCCTCAATGTTTATTTTTTTGTTTTATTGTTGCTTTTCTGCATGTCTTTTCTGCATGTCATGACATAAGGTGTCATGACATAAGGTCACTTAGTTTGCGGTTTGGAGCCAAGTGATTGTGCAATGTTTTTGTAGAACATTATGACAAGCTGAGCTTGGATGACTCCACCCCTCATTGCTTTGTTTGTACTTGTGCATTACAATTCAATGAAGTTTATTATTAATATATATATATAATGTGAGTGAGTGAGTGAGTGGAGTGAGTGGAGTGAGTGAGTGAGTGAGTGAGTTTACCAGCTCTAATGCACCATGGAGGATTTTGAGAGCCAGGCAAGTGGAGTGAGTGAGTGAGTGGAGTGAGTGGAGTGAGTGGAGTGAGTGGAGTGAGTGGAGTGAGTGGAGTGAGTGAGTGAATGGAGTGGAGTCCACTGAGTGAGTGAGTGGAGTGAGTGAGTGAGTGAGTGGAGTGAGTGGAGTGAGAGAGTGGAGTGAGTGGAGTGAGTGGAGTGAGGTCCACTGAGTGAGTGAGTGAGTGGAGTGAGTGAGTGAGTGAGTGGAGTGAGTGGAGTGAGTGAGTGAGTGAGTGAGTGAGTGGAGTGGAGTCCACTGAGTGAGTGAGTGGAGTGAGTGGAGTGAGTGAGTGGAGTGAGTGGAGTGAGTGGAGTGAGTGGAGTGAGTGAGTGAGTGAATGGAGTGGAGTCCACTGAGTGAGTGAGTGGAGTGAGTGAGTGGAGTGAGTGAGTGGAGTGAGTGAGTGAGTGGAGTGAGTGGAGTGAGTGGAGTGAGTGGAGTGAGAGAGTGGAGTGAGAGAGTGGAGTGAGTGAGTGAGTGGAGTGAGTGGAGTGAGTGGAGTGAGAGAGTGGAGTGAGAGAGTGGAGTGAGTGAGTGGAGTGAGTGAGTGGAGTGAGTGAGTGGAGTGAGAGAGTGGAGTGAGTGAGTGAGTGAATGGAGTGGAGTCCACTGAGTGAGTGAGTGGAGTGAGTGAGTGGAGTGAGTGAGTGGAGTGAGTGAGTGAGTGGAGTGAGTGGAGTGAGTGGAGTGAGAGAGTGGAGTGAGAGAGTGGAGTGAGTGAGTGGAGTGAGTGAGTGGAGTGAGTGAGTGGAGTGAGAGAGTGGAGTGAGTGAGTGGAGTGAGTGGAGTGAGTGAGTGAGTGAGAGAGTGGAGTGAGTGGAGTGAGAGAGTGGAGTGAGTGAGTGAGTGGTGTGAGTGAGTGAGTGGAGTGAGTGGAGTGAGTGAGTGAGTGGTGTGAGTGAGTGGAGTGAGTGGAGTGAGCGAGGCGAGCGAGCTTTAGTGCATTATGCTGTTCTATGGATTATCAACACCCAATATATCAGTTGGAAGTACACAAGGCCATTCATGCAGCTCCTAATGTTACAAAGCCCGTACCTTGTACTTCTCAATGTCGGCCTTCAACTTGTCTATGATGTCCTCCTTCTCTGACAAGTCTCGCATCATCTGATCTTGCACTCGAGGCAGCTGCTGTGCGTAGCTGGCACACATGATGGTCTGCTGCTCCAGCTCCCCGCGAACCTTCGTCAGCTAAACAAACAGGAAGGGAAAACAAAACTCCTCTCAAGAGGTATTTGTACTAACAGTGTGATGCGGACTCTCTATATGGGCCAAAGCTCCTGCTTGGCATGCTCGCCCTACAGCGCTGCCTAGCTGGCAATGCTTGTCAACAACTGCTGAGGCTGTGTACTTAATGTGGCTCTGTGTGAAAAAACCTTCCATCGTTGTTAGCATCCTGTGCGACTACTCCCTATGACCGTAGCAGTGTGTGCATAGCCTTTCGCTAGTTAGTGGCTTATGCTCCAGCCAATTGGGTCGCTTCGGACCACACCTCTAAAGATGACCTGTAAACACAACTCTACTTGCTATCGGACTGTTGTATGTATCTGGCTACATACCATCTACCAGCACACACACACACACTCCGAGTGTGACCCATATATTGTTAAGCAGTGCAGACTTGCTTACCATGTATTCTACATGACAAGCTTGTGGATAAGGTGTGCAGGCACATGTATTCTACATTACAAGCATGTGGATAAGGTGTGCAGGCACATGTATTCTACATGACAAGCATGTGGATAAGGTGTGCAGGCACATGTATTCTACATGACAAGCATGTGGATAAGGTGTGCAGGCACATGTATTCTACATGACAAGCATGTGGATAAGGTGTGCAGGCACATGTATTCTACATGACTAGCATGTGGATAAGGTGTGCAGGCACATGTATTCTACATGACAAGCATGTGGATAAGGTGTGCAGGCACATGTATTCTACATTACAAGCATGTGGATAAGGTGTGCAGGCATATGTATTCTACATGACTAGCATGTGGATAAGGTGTGCAGGCACATGTATTCTACATTACAAGCATGTGGATAAGGTGTGCAGGCACATGTATTCTACATTACAAGCATGTGGATAAGGTGTGCAGGCACATGTATTCTACATGACAAGCATGTGGATAAGGTGTGCAGGCACATGTATTCTACATGACAAGCATGTGGATAAGGTGTGCAGGCACATGTATTCTACATGACAAGCATGTGGATAAGGTGTGCAGGCACATGTATTCTACATGACAAGCATGTGGATAAGGTGTGCAGGCACATGTATTCTACATGACAAGCATGTGGATAAGGTGTGCAGGCACATGTATTCTACAGTACAAGCATGTGGATAAGGTGTGCAGGCACATGTATTCTACATTACAAGCATGTGGATAAGGTGTGTAGGCACATGTATCTACATTACAAGCATGTGGATAAGGTGTGCAGGCACATGTATTCTACATGACAAGCATGTGGATAAGGTGTGCAGGCACATGTATTCTACATGACAAGCATGTGGATAAGGTGTGCAGGCACGCACACACTCACCTCTTCTTCCAAAGCTTTTGCTGCACCAGCTTCACATCTGGAGGACGAGGACGTGTACAAACTACTGCATGAGGAAGCCCTGCGAGAGACGGGAGAGGAACATGTTGGTAAGGAGGGGAGGGTGTGTGCATGTTAGTAGGGGGAGGGGAGGGGTGTGTGCATGTTAGTAGGGGGAGGGCTGTGTACATGTTAGTAAGGCGGAGCAGAGGGGTGTGTGCATGTTAGTAGGGGGGAGGGGAGGGGTGTGTGCATGCTAGTAAGGGGGAGGGGAGGGGTGTGTGCATGTTAGTAAGGGGGAGCGGAGGGGTGTGTGCATGTTAGTAGGGGAGGGGTGTGTGCATGTTAGTAAGGGGGAGGGGAGGGGTGTGTGCATGTTAGTAGGGGGAGGGGAGGGGTGTGTGCATGTTAGTAAGGGGGAGGGGAGGGGTGTGTGCATGTTAGTAAGGGGGAGGGGAGGGGTGTGTACATGTTAGTAGGGGGAGGGGAGGTGTGTGTGCATGTTAGTAGGGTAAGAGGGGAGGGGTGTGTGCATGTTAGTAGGGGGAGGGGAGGGGTGTGTGCATGTTAGTAAGGGGGAGGGGAGGGGAGGGGTGTGTGCATGTTAGTAGGGGGGGGGAGGGGTGTGTGCATGTTCGTAGGGTAAAAGGGGAGGGGTGTGTGCATGTTAGTAGGGGGAGGGGAGGGGTGTGTGCATGTTAGTAGGGGGAGGGGAGGGGTGTGTGCATGTTAGTAAGGGGGAGGGGAGGGGAGGGGTGTGTGCATGTTAGTAGGGGGAGGGGAGGGGTGTGTGCATGTTAGTAAGGGGGAGGGGAGGGGAGGGGTGTGTGCATGTTAGTAGGGTAAGAGGGGAGGGGTGTGTGCATGTTAGTAGGGGGAGGGGAGGGGTGTGTGCATGTTAGTAAGGGGGAGGGGAGGGGAGGGGTGTGTGCATGTTCGTAGGGTAAAAGGGGAGGGGTGTGTGCATGTTAGTAGGGGGAGAGGAGGGGTGTGTGCATGTTAGTAGGGGGAGGGGAGGGGTGTGTGCATGTTAGTAAGGGGGAGGGGAGGGGTGTGTGCATGTTAGTAGGGGGAGGGGAGGGGTGTGTGCATGTTAGTAAGGGGGAGGGGAGGGGAGGGGTGTGTGCATGTTCGTAGGGTAAAAGGGGAGGGGTGTGTGCATGTTAGTAGGGTGAGGGGAGGGGTGTGTGCATGTTAGTAGGGGGAGGGGTGTGTGCTTGTTAGTAGGGGGAGGGGAGGGGTGTGTGCATGTTAGTAGGGGGAGGGGAGGGGTGTGTGCATGTTAGTAAGGGGGAGGGGAGGGGTGTGTGCATGTTAGTTGGGGGAGGGGAGGGGTGTGTGCATGTTAGTAGGGGGAGGGGAGGTGTGTGCTTGTTAGTAGGGGAGGGGTGTGTGCATGTTAGTAGGAGGAGGGGAGGGGTGTGTGCATGTTAGTAAGGGGGAGGGGAGGGGTGTGTGCATGTTAGTAGGGGGAGGGTGTGTGCATGTTAGTAGGGGGGAGGGGAGGGGTGTGTGCATGTTAGTAGGGGGAGGGGAGGGGTGTGTGCATGTTAGTAAGGGGGAGGGGAGGGGTGTGTGCATGTTAGTAGGGGGAGGGTGTGTGCATGTTAGTAGGGGGAGGGTGTGTGCATGTTAGTAGGGGGGAGGGGAGGGGTGTGTGCATGTTAGTAGAGGGAGGGAGGGGTGTGTGCATGTTAGTAGGGGAAGGGGTGTGTGCATGTTAGTAGGGGGAGGGGAGGGGTGTGTGCATGTTAGTAGGGGGGGGGGAGGGGTGTGTGCATGTTAGTAGGGTAAGAGGGGAGGGGTGTGTACATGTTCGTATGGGGGTGAAGCAAAGTCCAATGTCAACAAGACATTGGCAGTAGGTAGGGACTGCAGGTCCTTACTTGACATTCTGCTGCACAGTGAGCGAGTCCAGCGAGGCCTCGGTGCTCTCATCGGTGGACAGAGACCTCTTATGTTGGCGCGTGCTGGTTCTCTCCTTATCCTCCCCTTGGGTTAGCTTGGGCATGTTTGGTGCAGGGAATAGCTCAATGTTCAGGTCCTGCAGTGGACTATAAGACACAAACATTCAGTGACACTTGCTAAAGGACACACACATGGCAGAACAGAAGGCAAGCGAGTGGCAACTGTCACGCTCACCCATGCATGCGGCTGGCCACGAACATTCAGTGACACTTGCTACAGGACACACACATGGCAGAACAGAAGGCAAGCAAGTGGCAACTGTCACGCTCACCCATGCATGCGGCTGGCCACGAACATTCAGTGACACTTGCTACAGGACACACACATGGCAGAGCAGAAGGCAAGCAAGTGGCAACTGTCACGCTCACCCATGCATGCGGCTGGCCACGAACATTCAGTGACACTTGCTACAGGACACACACATGGCAGAACAGAAGGCAAGCAAGTGGCAACTGTCACGCTCACCCATGCATGCGGCTGGCCACGAACATTCAGTGACACTTGCTACAGGACACACACATGGCAGAACAGAAGGCAAGCGAGTGGCAACTGTTACGCTCACCCATGCCATGCATGCGGCTGGCCATCTTGGATATGTCTTGCAGAGGCCTCTGGGTGGAAAAACTTCTTTTTTCTTTTCCAGCACCCGCACTTGCCTACTTCGTTACGTTTAAGCGCCTAAATCTCAACATGTCAAGTTGTAGAGTAGGGCTTCCTCTAGCCACAGACAACAATGTCCAGCATTTTCTAATCGGGAACCAGTATTTTAATTCAGGCACTCAGGTTTTGAGGTACCCCACTTTGGCTGCATGTAACTTTAGCATAGTTATACCTATGCAACTATTTTTAATACCAAAAGAGAGAACACAGAGAGATTATCATTGAGCTATATATCAAGTACATACAGTGAAGTGTGTAGAATCGATGGAGCTCCAAAGTTGTAACCACAAGGTTATGAAACCACGCCTTCCTGGCACTAGTCCGGTTTCTTTAAGTGAGGGAGCAGTGCAGCAAGTGCTGGAGAGCTTAAGTGAGGGAGCTAAACCAGGAGTGCAGCAAGTGTTGCAGAGCTTAAGTGAGGGAGCTAAACCAGGAGTGCAGCAAGTGCTGGAGAGCTTAAGTGAGGAGGCTAAACCAGGAGTACAGCTAGTGCTGGAGAGCTTAAGTGAGGGAGCTAAACCAGGAGTACAGCAAGTGTTGCAGAGCTTAAGTGAGGAGGCTAAACCAGGAGTACAGCAAGTGTTGCAGAGCTTAAGTGAGGGAGCTAAACCAGGAGTGCAGCTAGTGCTGGAGAGCTTAAGTGAGGAGGCTAAACCAGGAGTGCAGCTAGTGCTGGAGAGCTTAAGTGAGGAGGCTAAACCAGGAGTACAGCTAGTGCTGGAGAGCTTAAGTGAGGGAGCTAAACCAGGAGTGCAGCTAGTGCTGGAGAGCTTAAGTGAGGGAGCTAAACCAGGAGTGCAGCAAGTGCTGGAGAGCTTAAGTAAGGGAGCTAAACCAGGAGTGCAGCAGGTGTTGCAGAGCTTAAGTGAGGGAGCTAAACCAGGAGTGCAGCAAGTGCTGGAGAGCTTAAGTGAGGGAGCTAAACCAGGAGTGCAGCAGATGCTGGAGAGCTTAAGTGAGGAGGCTAAACCAGGAGTACAGCAAGTGTTGCAGAGCTTAAGTGAGGGAGCTAAACCAGGAGTGCAGCTAGTGCTGGAGAGCTTAAGTGAGGAGGCTAAACCAGGAGTGCAGCAAGTGCTGGAGAGACGAAACCATAAACTAGTAGTGAGTGTTTAAAAACGTGTGGTTACCACTTCACAGCTCCATAGATTCTGCAAACTTCATAGTATGGACTTGATATATAGCTCAAAAGATACTAAAACATTTTCCATGGGTATAACTATACCTAGGAGCTAAAGTAGTGGTATCTAATTTCTCTGCATAATGTACTAGAGAGCTGAAGTTAGCAGTAGACAACATTAGGTGCTAAAACTTAAGTATGTACGTGATCAAGCAAGCAGTGGTTTTTATTTTTTTATTTTCCAATGCTGCTTGACCACATAGAGTTTTAGCACCTAATGTTGTATGCAGTAGGGTGTATGCAGTAGGGCTTCCTCTAGCCACTGGTGCTAATTTCAGCTCCCAAGCACTTGGCAATCTGGAGCAGAGAAATCAGACACTCAGGTACCCCCACTTTAGCTCCAGTAACTTGGGTATAGTTATAGCTATGAAAAATGTTTTAGTGGCAAAAGAGAGCACACAGAGAGACCTATCTTTTAAGCTATATATGAAGTCTATATCATGAAGTGTGCAAAATCAGTGGAGGTACAAATTGGTAACCACAAGCTTTTATACACTACTACTACTTTATGGTATCATCCTCCCCTTTTAAGTGAGGGAGCTAAACCAATCATAGGTTAGTCTAGATCTAACTAGCGTATGCCCTACTAATAAGCATAGTCAGTCTAGATCTAGCTAGCCCCTACTAACAAGCATAGGTTAGTGCTAGTGTATGCCCTACTAACAAGCATAGGTTAGTCTAGATCTAGCTAGCTTATGCCCTACTAACAAGCACAGGTCAGTCTAGATCTAGCTAGTGTATGCCCTACTAACAAGCATAGGTTAGTCTAGATCTGTAGCTAGCTTATGCCCTACTAACAAGCACAGGTCAGTCTAGATCTAGCTAGTGTATGCCATACTAACAAGCATAGGTCAGTCTAGATCTAGCTAGCTTATGCCTACTAACAAGCATAGGTCAGTCTAGATCTAGCTAGTGTATGCCCTACTAACAAGCATAGGTCAGTCTAGATCTAGCTAGTGTATGCCCTACTAACAAGCATAGGTCAGTCTAGATCTAGCTAGTGTATGCCCTACTAACAAGCATAGGTCAGTCTAGATCTAGCTAGCTTATGCCCTACTAACAAGCATAGGTCAGTCTAGATCTAGCTAGTGTATGCCCTACTAACAAGCATAGGTTAGTGCTAGATCTAGCTAGTGTATGCCCTACTAACAAGCATAGGTCAGTCTAGATCTAGCTAGCTTATGCCCTACTAACAAGCATAGGTCAGTCTAGATCTAGCTAGCTTATGCCCTACTAACAAGCATAGGTCAGTCTAGATCTAGCTAGTGTATGCCCTACTAACAAGCATAGGTCAGTCTAGATCTAGCTAGCTTATGCCCTACTAACAAGCATAGGTCAGTCTAGATCTAGCTAGTGTATGCCCTACTAACAAGCATAGGTCAGTCTAGATCTAGCTAGCTTATGCCCTACTAACAAGCATAGGTCAGTCTAGATCTAGCTAGCTTATGCCCTACTAACAAGCATAGGTCAGTCTAGATCTAGCTAGTGTATGCCCCACTAACAAGCATAGGTCAGTCTAGATCTAGCTAGCTTATACCCTACTAACAAGCATAGGTCAGTCTAGATCTAGCTAGCTTATGCCCTACTAACAAGCATAGGTCAGTCTAGATCTAGCTAGCTTATGCCCTACTAACAAGCATAGGTCAGTCTAGATCTAGCTAGTGTATGCCCTACTAACAAGCATAGGTCAGTCTAGATCTAGCTAGCTTATGCCCTACTAACAAGCATAGGTCAGTCTAGATCTAGCTAGCTTATGCCCTACTAACAAGCATAGGTCAGTCTAGATCTAGCTAGTGTATGCCCTACTAACAAGCATAGGTCAGTCTAGATCTAGCTAGCTTATGCCCTACTAACAAGCATAGGTCAGTCTAGATCTAGCTAGCTTATGCCCTACTAACAAGCATAGGTCAGTCTAGATCTAGCTAGTGTATGCCCTACTAACAAGCATAGGTCAGTCTAGATCTAGCTAGCTTATGCCCTACTAACAAGCATAGGTCAGTCTAGATCTAGCTAGTGTATGCCCTACTAACAAGCATAGGTCAGTCTAGATCTAGCTAGCTTATGCCCTACTAACAAGCATAGGTCAGTCTAGATCTAGCTAGTGTATGCCCTACTAACAAGCATAGGTCAGTCTAGATCTAGCTAGTGTATGCCCTACTAACAAGCATAGGTCAGTCTAGATCTAGCTAGTGTATGCCCTACTAACAAGCATAGGTCAGTCTAGATCTAGCTAGCTTATGCCCTACTAACAAGCGTAGGTCAGTCTAGATCTAGCTAGTGTATGCCCTACTAACAAGCATAGGTCAGTCTAGATCTAGCTAGCTTATGCCCTACTAACAAGCATAGGTCAGTCTAGATCTAGCTAGTGTATGCCCTACTAACAAGCATAGGTTAGTGCTAGATCTAGCTAGTGTATGCCCTACTAACAAGCATAGGTCAGTCTAGATCTAGCTAGCTTATGCCCTACTAACAAGCATACATGTAGGTCAGTCTAGATCTAGCTAGCTTATGCCCTACTAACAAGCATAGGTCAGTCTAGATCTAGTTAGCTTATGCCCTACTAACAAGCATAGGTCAGTCTAGATCTAGCTAGCTTATGCCCTACTAACAAGCATAGTCAGTCTAGATCTAGCTAGCTTATGCCCTACTAACAAGCATAGGTCAGTCTAGCGGCATTAATTCAAACCACCTCTGAAGGTGCATTAGGTCTGATGCACACTGAGAAAGATTCAAATTCAGTGTGGATGCAACCAATGCACATCAGATGATGTACATTGACTGAGGCCAGACCATGACACATGAGAAGTCAAACTGTCAGGAGGTGCCCTTGGCATTGAGGTCCTTAACATGCTGCCATTGAGGTCCCTAACATGCTGCACCTGTTAGGTGTGGCATTGAGGTCCCTAACATGCTGCACCTGTTAGGTGTGGCATTGACGTCCCTAACATGCTGCACCTATTAGGTGTGGCATTGACGTCCCTAACATGCTGCACCTGTTAGGTGCGGCATTGACGTCCCTAACACCATTAGGTGGTTTTACTGCCGAAACAAAACATGCATAAAATGAGAACATCAAGGGTTAATCAGGCACCACATGGAAGTGTGACAACATGAAGGGTTAATCAGGCACCATGTGGAAGTGTGACAACATGAAGGGTTAATCAGGCACCACGTGGAAGTGTGATAACACGAAGGGTTAATGAGGCACCATGTGGAAGTGATGGGAGCTCTATATAGCCTCTTTCTAATTCTGACCTAGAACCCCCCAAGGTCTGTGTTCTCCACCACGGGTCCTCACCTGGCCGGCTCTTGTTGCACCAACTTCTGGTGCAGACGGTAAATCTCCTGCATGAGCTTATCCCGAGAGACTATGAAATGTTCGTTGGCCAATTCCCACATCTCCTTCAAATCCATGGCTTGATTTCTTTCCTTCTCACACTGTGACTTGGCTGTGGCGGGTGGGAGATGGCAAGTAATAAAGCACTGGCATAGTAAACCCAGACCTCCCTCCAAGAAATGCACTTTATGGACGGACGCTTTCACCTTCTTTTAGCTGGCTGGTGATCGACTTGATATTGTCTTGCATAGTGTGCTTCTGCAGGTTTAGTTGAGCGGTGTGCATCTCCAGGTCACTGCAGGCCGACCTGGCCAGTCTCAGCTGCTGCTGGAGCTACACAACAGCATGAATAACAAGAGTCACTAGTTCTCTCTCCTCATAGAACTCTACCTAGGGTTCCTCACTAGTTCCCTCTCCTCATAGAACTCTACCTAGGGTTCCTCACTAGTTCCCTCTCCTCATAGAACTCTACCTAGGGTTCCTCACTAGTTCCCTCTCCTCATAGAACTCTACCTAGGGTTCCTCACTAGTTCCCTCTCCTCATAGAACTCTACCTAGGGTTCCTCACTAGTTCCCTCTCCTCATAGAACTCTACCTAGGGTTCCTCACTAGTTCCCTCTCCTCATAGAACTCTACCTAGGGTTCCTCACTAGTTCCCTCCCCTCATAGAACTCTACCTAGGGTTCCTCACTAGTTCCCTCTCCTCATAGAACTCTACCTAGGGTTCCTCACTAGTTCCCTCTCCTCATAGAACTCTACCTAGGGTTCCTCACTAGTTCCCTCTCCTCATAGAACTCTACCTAGGGTTCCTCACTAGTTCCCTCTCCTCATAGAACTCTACCTAGGGTTCCTCACTAGTTCCCTCTCCTCATAGAACTCTACCTAGGGTTCCTCACTAGTTCCCTCCCCTCATAGAACTCTACCTAGGGTTCCTCACTAGTTCCCTCTCCTCATAGAACTCTACCTAGGGTTCCTCACTAGTTCCCTCTCCTCATAGAACTCTACCTAGGGTTCCTCACTAGTTCCCTCTCCTCATAGAACTCTACCTAGGGTTCCTCACTAGTTCGCTCCCCTCATAGAACTCTACCTAGGGTTCCTCACTAGTTCCCTCCCCTCATAGAACTCTACCTAGGGTTCCTCACTAGTTCCCTCTCCTCATAGAACTCTACCTAGGGTTCCTCACTAGTTCCCTCCCCTCATAGAACTCTACCTAGGGTTCCTCACTAGTTCCCTCTCCTCATAGAACTCTACCTAGGGTTCCTCACTAGTTCCCTCTCCTCATAGAACTCTACCTAGGGTTCCTCAATAGTTCCCTCTCCTCATAGAACTCTACCTAGGGTTCCTCACTAGTTCCCTCCCCTCATAGAACTCTACCTAGGGTTCCTCACTAGTTCCCTCCCCTCATAGAACTCTACCTAGGGTTCCTCACTAGTTCCCTCTCCTCATAGAACTCTACCTAGGGTTCCTCACTAGTTCCCTCTCCTCATAGAACTCTACCTAGGGTTCCTCACTAGTTCCCTCTCCTCATAGAACTCTACCTAGGGTTCCTCATTAGTAGTTCCCTCTCCTCATAGAACTCTACCTAGGGTTCCTCACTAGTTCCCTCCCCTCATAGAACTCTACCTAGGGTTCCTCACTAGTTCCCTCTCCTCATAGAACTCTACCTAGGGTTCCTCACTAGTTCCCTCTCCTCATAGAACTCTACCTAGGGTTCCTCAATAGTTCCCTCTCCTCATAGAACTCTACCTAGGGTTCCTCACTAGTTCCCTCCCCTCATAGAACTCTACCTAGGGTTCCTCACTAGTTCCCTCCCCTCATAGAACTCTACCTAGGGTTCCTCACTAGTTCCCTCTCCTCATAGAACTCTACCTAGGGTTCCTCACTAGTTCCCTCTCCTCATAGAACTCTACCTAGGGTTCCTCACTAGTTCCCTCTCCTCATAGAACTCTACCTAGGGTTCCTCATTAGTTCCCTCTCCTCATAGAACTCTACCTAGGGTTCCTCACTAGTTCCCTCTCCTCATAGAACTCTACCTAGGGTTCCTCACTAGTTCCCTCTCCTCATAGAACTCTACCTAGGGTTCCTCACTAGTTCCCTCTCCTCATAGAACTCTACCTAGGGTTCCTCACTAGTTCCCTCTCCTCATAGAACTCTACCTAGGGTTCCTCACTAGTTCTCTCTCCTCATAGAACTCTACCTAGGGTTCCTCACTAGTTCCCTCCCCACATAGAACTCTACCTAGGGTTCCTCACTAGTTCCCTCTCCTCATAGAACTCTACCTAGGGTTCCTCACTAGTTCCCTCCCCTCATAGAACTCTACCTAGGGTTCCTCACTAGTTCCCTCTCCTCATAGAACTCTACCTAGGGTTCCTCACTAGTTCCCTCTCCTCATAGAACTCTACCTAGGGTTCCTCACTAGTTCCCTCTCCTCATAGAACTCTACCTAGGGTTCCTCACTAGTTCCCTCTCCTCATAGAACTCTACCTAGGGTTCCTCACTAGTTCCCTCTCCTCATAGAACTCTACCTAGGGTTCCTCACTAGTTCCCTCTCCTCATAGAACTCTACCTAGGGTTCCTCACTAGTTCCCTCTCCTCATAGAACTCTACCTAGGGTTCCTCACTAGTTCCCTCTCCTCATAGAACTCTACCTAGGGTTCCTCACTAGTTCCCTCTCCTCATAGAACTCTACCTAGGGTTCCTCACTAGTTCCCTCTCCTCATAGAACTCTACCTAGGGTTCCTCACTAGTTCCCTCTCCTCATAGAACTCTACCTAGGGTTCCTCACTAGTTCCCTCTCCTCATAGAACTCTACCTAGGGTTCCTCACTAGTTCCCTCTCCTCATAGAACTCTACCTAGGGTTCCTCACTAGTTCCCTCTCCTCATAGAACTCTACCTAGGGTTCCTCACTAGTTCCCTCCCCTCATAGAACTCTACCTAGGGTTCCTCACTAGTTCCCTCTCCTCATAGAACTCTACCTAGGGTTCCTCACTAGTTCCCTCCCCTCATAGAACTCTACCTAGGGTTCCTCACTAGTTCCCTCTCCTCATAGAACTCTACCTAGGGTTCCTCACTAGTTCCCTCTCCTCATAGAACTCTACCTAGGGTTCCTCACTAGTTCCCTCTCCTCATAGAACTCTACCTAGGGTTCCTCACTAGTTCCCTCTCCTCATAGAACTCTACCTAGGGTTCCTCACTAGTTCCCTCTCCTCATAGAACTCTACCTAGGGTTCCTCACTAGTTCCCTCTCCTCATAGACCTCTACCTAGGGTTCCTCACTAGTTCCCTCTCCTCATAGAACTCTACCTAGGGTTCCTCACTAGTTCCCTCTCCTCATAGAACTCTACCTAGGGTTCCTCACTAGTTCCCTCTCCTCATAGAACTCTACCTAGGGTTCCTCACTAGTTCCCTCTCCTCATAGAACTCTACCTAGGGTTCCTCACTAGTTCCCTCCCCTCATAGAACTCTACCTAGGGTTCCTCACTAGTTCCCTCTCCTCATAGAACTCTACCTAGGGTTCCTCACTAGTTCCCTCTCCTCATAGAACTCTACCTAGGGTTCCTCACTAGTTCCCTCTCCTCATAGAACTCTACCTAGGGTTCCTCACTAGTTCCCTCCCCTCATAGAACTCTACCTAGGGTTCCTCACTAGTTCCCTCTCCTCATAGAACTCTACCTAGGGTTCCTCACTAGTTCCCTCTCCTCATAGAACTCTACCTAGGGTTCCTCACTAGTTCCCTCTCCTCATAGAACTCTACCTAGGGTTCCTCACTAGTTCCCTCTCCTCATAGAACTCTACCTAGGGTTCCTCACTAGTTCCCTCTCCTCATAGAACTCTACCTAGGGTTCCTCACTAGTTCCCTCTCCTCATAGAACTCTACCTAGGGTTCCTCACTAGTTCCCTCTCCTCATAGAACTCTACCTAGGGTTCCTCACTAGTTCCCTCCCCTCATAGAACTCTACCTAGGGTTCCTCACTAGTTCCCTCTCCTCATAGAACTCTACCTAGGGTTCCTCACTAGTTCCCTCCCCTCATAGAACTCTACCTAGGGTTCCTCACTAGTTCCCTCTCCTCATAGAACTCTACCTAGGGTTCCTCACTAGTTCCCTCTCCTCATAGAACTCTACCTAGGGTTCCTCACTAGTTCCCTCTCCTCATAGAACTCTACCTAGGGTTCCTCACTAGTTCCCTCTCCTCATAGAACTCTACCTAGGGTTCCTCACTAGTTCCCTCTCCTCATAGAACTCTACCTAGGGTTCCTCACTAGTTCCCTCCCCTCATAGAACTCTACCTAGGGTTCCTCACTAGTTCCCTCTCCTCATAGAACTCTACCTAGGGTTCCTCACTAGTTCCCTCCCCTCATAGAACTCTACCTAGGGTTCCTCACTAGTTCCCTCTCCTCATAGAACTCTACCTAGGGTTCCTCACTAGTTCCCTCTCCTCATAGAACTCTACCTAGGGTTCCTCACTAGTTCCCTCCCCTCATAGAACTCTACCTAGGGTTCCTCACTAGTTCCCTCTCCTCATAGAACTCTACCTAGGGTTCCTCACTAGTTCCCTCTCCTCATAGAACTCTACCTAGGGTTCCTCACTAGTTCCCTCTCCTCATAGAACTCTACCTAGGGTTCCTCACTAGTTCCCTCTCCTCATAGAACTCTACCTAGGGTTCCTCACTAGTTCCCTCTCCTCATAGAACTCTACCTAGGGTTCCTCACTAGTTCCCTCTCCTCATAGAACTCTACCTAGGGCTCCTCACTAGTTCCCTCTCCTCATAGAACTCTACCTAGGGTTCCTCACTAGTTCCCTCTCCTCATAGAACTCTACCTAGGGTTCCTCACTAGTTCCCTCTCCTCATAGAACTCTACCTAGGGTTCCTCACTAGTTCCCTCTCCTCATAGAACTCTACCTAGGGTTCCTCACTAGTTCCCTCTCCTCATAGAACTCTACCTAGGGTTCCTCACTAGTTCCCTCTCCTCATAGAACTCTACCTAGGGTTCCTCACTAGTTCCCTCTCCTCATAGAACTCTACCTAGGGTTCCTCACTAGTTCCCTCTCCTCATAGAACTCTACCTAGGGTTCCTCACTAGTTCCCTCCCCTCATAGAACTCTACCTAGGGTTCCTCACTAGTTCCCTCCTCTCATAGAACTCTACCTAGGGTTCCTCACTAGTTCCCTCTCCTCATAGAACTCTACCTAGGGTTCCTCACTAGTTCCCTCTCCTCATAGAACTCTACCTAGGGTTCCTCACTAGTTCCCTCTCCTCATAGAACTCTACCTAGGGTTCCTCACTAGTTCCCTCTCCTCATAGAACTCTACCTAGGGTTCCTCACTAGTTCCCTCTCCTCATAGAACTCTACCTAGGGTTCCTCACTAGTTCCCTCTCCTCATAGAACTCTACCTAGGGTTCCTCACTAGTTCCCTCTCCTCATAGAACTCTACCTAGGGTTCCTCACTAGTTCCCTCCCCTCATAGAACTCTACCTAGGGTTCCTCACTAGTTCCCTCCCCTCATAGAAATCTCCTCATAATTGGACAGGGAACTGTTGTTATTGATGAGCAAAATTCAGGCATGGCTGGCTTCTTCCCAGAAGGATTATCCCTGGGCCATTCTGCTCACAGATTCATTATTATTTTATGGCTGTACTCATACTGGGGTTAGTTTGTTGCTGTGTAACTCAAATTCATAATAATGTTCTCTAACTTATCAACTTCCACTATGAGCTCTGCTCAGGTCGCTGGCCAATACAGCAAATGGATTCCAAGTCATTTTGTGCCAAAAAGTCATCTTAAACAATCTTCTTATAATGATATTCTCATCTGCTGGTTTGTTTCTATAAGTAACCAAAATTAATCATCATGTTTTTCGGCTCATCAGCTGTGCATCACCCGATTAATAGTCGTACAACAATTTATCAACTAAAATGAGGAGCCATTTTGTTATATTAAAAACTATGATATGCTACTCAACCTTTATATTGGTCAAATTTAAACTATGATATGCCACTTAACCAGGGTTTCATTTAGGGGGGGGGGCGGGCGGATACCTTGGAACCTTTTTGCCCCCCCCCCCCTCCCCCTTGGAAAGAGTATTACTAAAATTCATTAGAAACTTTGTCACATCTTTAACCATCATGCCCCCCTTAAAATCCAGATTCCTCCAGTTGCCCCCCCTTGGAAAATTTTCTAAATTAACCTTATTGCTCTATTTTAAACCACGACATGCTTATGTATGACCTGTACTCTCTCACTGACAACTTTATCAAGGAAACTCGAAGACGACAACATTCAGTACAAACAGCTGGTCCTGGCAACCATGTACAGGGTTGTATACAGAAATTTTGCCAAGGGGGGGGCGAACTTGAGATATGGAAAAATAAGGGGGGGGCGGAGAGCCTGGATGGTGCGGAAAGGGGACGTGCACCCTGGGCTTCCGCGTGGAGTACGAAAGTGTTTTACCCACAGGTATTTTTGCAGTACTAACTGTATATATAGCTGCTACTTATGATGGCATGCACTTTTTCTAAAATCTTTAGTACAACATTCCATCTTAAATATTTGCTGAAGTTGCATGCTACGGCAATCAGCATATATAGATTAGATATAGTCACTTGTCACTCGTATAATGGAGGTGGGCTTTTGTGAAATCGAATTATGTTGCATTCCATGCATTTTCTTACAAAATCATGGACAACAGGTTTCATACACAATTTTTCTCTAGTTCTCTAGGGGGGGGGGGAGGGGGTGGAAATGGTTGGTCACTTGGTGCCCTAATTTTTGTTAATATTTTCTTAACATGTTCATAAGTCGTAAAAGGGGGGTCTGGGGGGAAGATCCCCCCATATTTTTTTTTGCTTTTACAATGTCTGAGGATAGCTATTTTGACTGACTACCAATGGCATTATGCTATACCGAACTATGGCTAGACTGTATATATTTCTCATGATATTGTAGCTGCTTGGAAAAAGGAGAGCATGTGTCATGACACGATGACATCACACACCACCACGTGCTCTCCTTTGTAGGTTTGTCACTTCTTCAGTTCCCTCCTTCTTTCCCACTCTCTCTCAGTATTTTTAACTCAGTCCATTATGTCATGGTCTTAAAGTCATCACACACCACCACGTGTTCTCCTTTGTAGGTTTGTCACTTCTTCAGTTCCCTCCTTCTTTCCCACTCTCTCTCAGTATTTTTAACTCAGTCCATTATGTCATGGTCTTAAAGTCTCTATAAAAGAAACCTTACTAGCTGATTTCTCTTCATATTAATATGGATATTCGCTCATACTTTGCAAGTACTTCTCAAGCCTCTTCTCATGCTAATAGCAGCGATAGCGAAGATAGCAGAACAGATAGCTCTGAGCATGTCGAGGCATCTAGTCCTAGCCTTAGTCCTCCACCTTCAAAGAAAAGCAAGCAAAACAAACACCGCTCTTCTGTATCCACGAAGAGAAAATACTCTAAGAGCTGGGAGAAAGATTTCAGTTGGCTCTATTATGACGAGGATAGCGATGGTGCCTTTTGCAAGGTTTGCAAGCAATCTGGTCTGCAGCGTACTGGAGGAGTGTGGGTCACACAACCTTGCAGAAATTGGAAGAAAGCTGTTGAAAAAATGAAAGCTCATGCGAGAAGTGACTTCCATATCCATGCAACTCAAGCTCTTTTTGCAGCTAAAGGAGCAGCCAAAGGTGGAACAGTTGTACAGCAACTCCAGAATGTTTTAGCTCGCAAAAGAGCTCAGAACAGAGCTGCAGTGAAGTGCCTGATCCTACTCACTCATTTTCTTACGAAAGAACAAGTTGCACATTCGACAAAATTTGAGAAGCTGGTTGACGTGGTGGTTCGATGTGGCAGCCAACATTTGAAGCAATTCTTAGAAACTGCACCAAGAAATGCTGTGTACACATCAAGAGTGGCTGTGGTTGAATTCATCGAATCATTGGGGACATGGGTGGAGGAGTCGATTCTGAAGCGACTTCAAAAGGCACCTATGTACAGCCTCATGGCAGATGAGTGCACAGATGTCACCAACGTAGAAGAATTGTCTGTGTTTTGCCGCTGGGAGGAAGATGGTGTACCAGTCGAGTGCTTTCTGGAGCTTATTCCATTGAAGAAGGCTGATGCAGAGACCATCTATTCTAATCTCATCGATTGTTTAAAGAAGAAAGGTCTACAAGTCGGAAGAATAGTTGGATTGGGATTTGATGGAGCTGCAACTTTTTCTGGACGAAAGACCGGGGTTCAGGCACGTATCAAGAAACATACTCCTCACGCTCTGTTTATACACTGCCACTGTCACTTACTGCAGTTGGCTTGTGTGCAAGCTGCCAATAAAACTCCTGGAATTGCTCATGTTTACAGAACATTGACTACTCTTTGGAAGCATTTTCGCAATTCCCCCAAGCGAGCAGAGTGTCTGAAGGAGGTACAGCACGTTCTTGAACTTCCAGAAATGAAAGTGATCAAGCCATCTGACACACGCTGGCTGGCACATGAAAGGTGTGTCAAAGCTGTCAAAGCAAGTTATTCTGCAATTGTAATCACCATTGGGAACATCTACGAGACGTCCCACGAGCCAGAAGCTCTTGGAATCCATGGTGCCCTCTGCAAATTGTCTACGATTGCAGCTATATATTTGCTTGATTTCACTCTACCACAAGTAGCCAAGCTCAGCAAAGCACTTCAGGCAGAGCAGCTTGACCTCTCGTTGATATCATTCCTTGTTGATGCTACTGTTAAATCCTTGGATGATGCAGTTTTGCCTGGAGCGAACTGGGTGTTGGAGCTTCTTGAAAACGTTGAAGACTTGAAGTCATCTACAAAGGTGTCTATTGACGCTGATAAAATACTTTCGTTCCAGAATGTTGTTGGTAAGCCTTTTGTTGCTGATTTAAAGGCCAACATAACAAGCCGATTTTCTTCATCCAACGCTGTTGTATCAGCATTGTCTATATTCGATCCACGGAAAGTTCCAAAACCAGATTCAGTATCTTTTCCCACTTATGGAGACACGTCTGTTGAGAAACTGATTGCTCACTACGGAGAAGATAGAGATGCAGAAACATTGGATGGAGAAGAAACAGTGAAGACAGCCATGATTTCCACTGAAATACTTACAGAGTGGAAAACATTCCGCCAGCTGTTAGTCAAGCAACCACGGGATACTACTGCATCACAGCTGAAAGAACTTGTTTCAAACGACACGCTCAAGGCCATGTTTCCCAATTTGCACAAGATTGCCTCCATCTGCTTATCGATTCCAGTTTCTACTGCTTCTGTGGAGAGAAGCTTCTCACAGATGAAGATGATCAAGACTCGTTTGCGTAATTCTCTAAGTGACTGCAGCCTTTCTCACCTTATGAGGATTGCTATAGAGGCACCAGAAGTACTCTCTGAGAGCGACCTTGAAGAGATTGTGGACGTATGGCAGAGAAAACCAAGAAGAACCTCAGTTTGACATTCCTATCATTTGAACCTGATATCATAAGCTTATTACACCTTTCTTGTATTACACCTTTCTTGACATTATTTTTAAAAAAATCTCTAATTTCAAGGGGGGGGGGCGAGAATGATACAAGGGGGGGCGAATGCCCCCCCCCGCCCCCCCCTAAATACACCCCTGATGTATCACTAGATCATCCATGAATCGACCAACCTTGTGATGAAATTTAGTTACCTAGCAACTAAACCACAAAACATGAATATGTTGTAATACGTTGTGCCCCCACTCCCTCTTGGAACCTTGTTGTCCCCCCCCCCCCTCCTTCTCCTTCCCTTGGAAATCATATTATGTCACATCTTAACCATCATGCTCCACCTTAGAATCCAGATTCACCCCCCCCCCCCCCCCCCCCCCCCCTACACACACCTCCAACTTGGACAATTTTCTAAATGAAACCCTGGATGGTCAAGCTACTCTGTCTGTGATAACGAAGAGGGGTGTGATAGCTTCATTGATTCTTCTACCTGTGTCTACAGCACAGCGGTTCATGCCCATCTCTGTTTAAGTCCTTCCAGCTAACATTCGGCCGCATAGCAATTATGACAATAGACATCGAGATTGATGCGATGAGACAAAGATGACAATCCTATTTCCAATTGAAGCCAAGAAGATGATGGTGCTCTAGTTGTGCCAACAATTAGTGACAGGCGAACATAATATACGCAGGAAGCTCCAGGCAGTGTGTTGAAAACCCTCAAGCAATGAAACAAGTATATATATGACAGAGGAGCTGAATGTATGCCAATCCTAACCTTACTTCAGAGTAGCTGGTCCAACTCAAAGCACACCCACTTGGATTATGCTAAGTCACCAGTTAGCATTTACACCTTTCTGTGCCTACGTTGCTAATAATAACTACATATGTCAGCGACAGGCCTTTCTGTGCCTACGTTGCAAATAATAACTAAGTCAGCGACAGGCCTTTCCGTGCTTACATTGCGAATAATAACTAAGTCAGCTACAGGCCTTTCTGTGCTTACGTTGCTAATAATAACTACATAAGTCAGCTACAGGCCTTTCTGTGCTTACATTGCGAATAATAACTAAGTCAGCTACAGGCCTTTCTGTGCCTACGTTGCTAATAATAACTACATATGTCAGCGACAGGCCTTTCTGTGCCTACGTTGCAAATAATAACTAAGTCAGCGACAGGCCTTTCCGTGCTTACATTGCGAATAATAACTAAGTCAGCTACAGGCCTTTCTGTGCTTACGTTGCTAATAATAACTACATAAGTCAGCTACAGGCCTTTCTGTGCTTACATTGCGAATAATAACTAAGTCAGCTACAGGCCTTTCTGTGCTTACGTTGCTAATAATAACTACATAAGTCAGCTACAGGCCTTTCTGTGCTTACGCTGCTAATAATAACTACATAAGTCAGCTACAGGCCTTTCTGTGCTTACATTGCGAATAATAACTAAGTCAGCTACAGGCCTTTCTGTGCTAATAATAACTAAGTCAGCTACAGGCCTTTCTGTGCTTACGTTGCTAATAATAACTACATAAGTCAGCTACAGGCCTTTCTGTGCTTACGTTGCTAATAATAACTAAGTCAGCTACAGGCCCGCTGTTCTAAATTTAGAGCTCTCCGCTTGATCATAAAATGACTCCTCTTCCCTCAAAGACAGATGGACAACTGGTTCTTTGTTTTCAAACAACTAAAATTCTGCCATGGTGCTAATTTCAATGGAATCACCACAGAAGCATAGAGATGTTGACCTTGAGGTTCTAGTAGTTTTGAAACAGAAAGTCAAATGAATAGTGGTTCAAGTGGGATGTGCAGTGGTAATGAGGTTCTAGTAGTTTTGAAACAGAAAGTCAAATGAATAGTGGTTCAAGTGGGATGTGCAGTGGTAATAGGTTATTAAACACTGTTTGTACATGCGTATTTACTGATTGCTGGATTCAATCTCTTTATTCATATGCAAACAATGTAAAATTCTTAGTTTTTAGGGAGAGAACCCCCCCCCCCCCCGACCCTCTAAAAGAAAGCTGTCTCTCTCTCTCTCTCTATATATATATATGTACATATATACATGACCAGATTTGGGACACCGTCTAAATGCTGTTTTTTTATTATTAAAAAAAATGAGATATTTTTGATTAATATTGGCACCTACGCTGCCTAAAGCCCACACCCTGAAAGTCTGGAACTATTTGTGAGTGTATTGCTTTTGACCTTTGACATAAAACAGTCGCCCTCCGGCAAGCACTCAAAAAATAATTATCGGAGTAATTGCATTTCCAACACGTTGCTAGGGCACAGGCAACATCCACAGGCAACATGGAGCCCTATACGGCCGAGGTGAAGCCTTGTACTACTAACTTAGCTTGAGTATGTGACTGTTGGAGCCTCTCACCATTTCGAGGCCTTCCCTGGCCCATCCATTGAGCGCACTAGCTATGTCTTCTACACTCTGTAAATCAAGGCTAACTTGAACAGCAGCAGACAGCAATGGCAGCTGAAGAAAGTGTGCCTAATGTGTGCGCTCAAAGCCAGCATAACAATGCTCCATTCATGAAGGAGAAGTGCATCCACCTGGCTCACTGTGAAGGCTTGTGTTGTCCTCTAGAACTAGTGCCTGGGGGCTCATCACTGCCACAGGTTTGTACATATGGGATGGCGCAATTAAAAAAACATCATTATTTTGCAAATAAATAAATAAAATTGCGCACATCTTGATAATCATTCCACCACACGTCTAGTCCAGTTTTTGCAAATCCGGTCACACACACACACACACACATAGCTGAGAGCATCAGGCCACACACACACACACACATAGCTGAGAGCATCAGGCCACACACACACACACACATAGCTGAGAGCATCAGGCCACACACACACACACACATAGCTGAGAGCATCAGGACACACACACACACACACATAGCTGAGAGCATCAGGACACACACACACACATAGCTGAGAGCATCAGGCCACACACACACATAGCTGAGAGCATCAGGACACACGCACACACATAGCTGAGAGCACCAGGTCACACACACACATAGCTGAGAGCATCAGGACACACACACACATAGCTGAGAGCATCAGGACACACACACACACATAGCTGAGAGCATCAGGACACACACACACACATAGCTGAGAGCATCAGGACACACACACACATAGTTGAGAGCATCAGGACACACACACACACACATAGCTGAGAGCATCAGGACACACACACACATAGCTGAGAGCATCAGGACACACACACACACATAGCTGAGAGCATCAGGACACACACACACATAGTTGAGAGCATCAGGACACACACACACATAGCTGAGAGCATCAGGACACACACACACACATAGCTGGACACACACACACACATAGCTGAGAGCATCAGGACACACACACACATAGCTGAGAGCATCAGGACACACACACACACACACATAGCTGAGAGCATCAGGACACACACACACATAGCTGAGAGCATCAGGCCACACACACACATAGCTGAGAGCATCAGGACACACACACACACATAGCTGAGAGCATCAGGACACACACACACATAGCTGAGAGCATCAGGACACACACATACACACATAGCTGAGAGCATCAGGACACACACACATAGCTGATAGCATCAGGACACACACATACACACATAGCTGATAGCATCAGGACACACACACACACACACATAGCTGAGAGCATCAGGACACACACACACACACACATACAGCTGAGAGCATCAGGACACACACACACACACGTAGCTGAGAGCATCAGGACACACACATACACACATAGCTGAGAGCACCAGGTCACACACACACATAGCTGAGAGCATCAGGACACACACACACATAGCTGAGAGCATCAGGACACACACATACACATAGCTGAGAGCATCAGGACACACACACACACATAGCTGAGAGCATCAGGACACACACACACACATAGCTGAGAGCATCAGGACACACACACACACATAGCTGAGAGCATCAGGACACACACACACACACATAGCTGAGAGCATCAGGACACACACACACACATAGCTGAGAGCATCAGGACACACACATACACACATAGCTGAGAGCATCAGGACACACACACACACACATAGCTGAGAGCATCAGGACACACACACACATAGTTGAGAGCATCAGGACACACATACACATGTAGCTGAGAGCATCAGGACACAACACACACACACACACACACACACACACACATATAGTTGAGAGCATACTTATTTTTGAAGTACCTGGCCTATGTATAGTCAAGTTAGATGGTCGGAGAGAATGTATTACTCTATTTCTTTGTTTAGAACGTGCACATTCTATATATTTTATGACCTGCCGAGCTGTGCGTTCTATTAGAGGACATGTTCTATTCAAGGGTGTTCTATTCAAGGGCGTGCTCTATTATTTGAACCTGACTAATAGGCACATGCACAGTTGCACGAGATCACTGGATCTCGAGCAGGAACAATTATTGATAGTAGCAGTGTCCTTGTTCTAGCTATCTTCTGCTATTCTAGTTGTGTCTCCTACACATAGTCAGCTTTGTCACTCGAGAAAGAGTCGTCATCATCAGTCCCTCCCACCTCTTCTGTGGAATTTGGCCGTCTTGCTGGCGATGTTTGCTGCAGCACTTTTGCTGCTTGCCCGGGCTTTAAACAGGGAATGCTCTCATCATGTGACCATCTGTCTCGACTGAAACGTAACAACTTTTGAAGGATTTGATTATCACTTCAGTGGAGACAGGTTGCCGAGCTTTCTTACCTGCTCTGGACAACATTTTCTCTGGAACTTTTCTCTGGAACTTTCATACTTCCTGCTAGTGCACAGTCTAATCGAGGGCGTGGTCTGAAATACTGTTAATGAGCATATGTGCCCAGTATAACAGAATATTATATACTGGGCACATACACACTGGGAATTCAGAGCAGGTTAAAGGTCATTGAAGTGGGCGTGATACGAAATAATGGCAAGGGTTCAATGAAGTGGGTGGTATGAAATGATGTAAACATTCTTCTCATTTTTGCACCATTCCTCAGCGTCCACAGACGCTTCACCTTTCATGAAGAAATCAGACAAGTAGGCACCTGCTAAGTGTAACGGGTGCTAGCGTCATGAATCTGGCACTGCTGATTCAACCAGCATCATTCACTATTGAGTCAAGCTAGCTGTACCACTAGGTGTGGGTTTACTGGAGTTTCTATGTCCAGCCTGCCTCAGCTTTAGTTAATGTTGTCCAGGATCCTCAGGGTCTCTAGTTATTGTTGTCCAGGATCCTCAGGGTCTCTAGTTATTGTTGTCCAGGATCCTCAGGGTCTCTAGTTATTGTTGTCCAGGATCCTCAGGGTCTCTAGTTATTGTTGTCCAGGATCCTCAGGGTCTCTAGTTATGTTGTCCAGGATCCTCAGGGTCTCTAGTTATTGTTGTCCAGGATCCTCAGGGTCTCTAGTTATTGTTGTCCAGGATCCTCAGGGTCTCTAGTTATTGTTGTCCAGGATCCTCAGGGTCTCTAGTTATTGTTGTCCAGAATCCTCAGGGTCTCTAGTTATTGTTGTCCAGGATCCTCAGGGTCTCTAGTTATTGTTGCCCAGGATCCTCAGGGTCTCTAGTTATTGTTGGCCAGGATCCTCAGGGTCTCTAGTTATTGTTGTCCAGGATCCTCAGGGTCTCTAGTTATTGTTGGCCAGGATCCTCAGGGTCTCTAGTTATTGTTGTCCAGGATCCTCAGGGTCTCTAGTTATTGTTGGCCAGGATCCTCAGGGTCTCTAGTTATTGTTGTCCAGGATCCTCAGGGGCTCTAGTTATTGTTGTCCAGGATCCTCAGGGTCTCTAGTTATTGTTGTCCAGGATCCTCAGGGTCTCTAGTTATTGTTGGCCAGGATCCTCAGGGTCTCTAGTTATTGTTGTCCAGGATCCACAGGGTCTCAAGTTATTGTTGGCCAGGATCCTCAGGGTCTCTAGTTATTGTTGTCCAGGATCCTCAGGGTCTCTAGTTATTGTTGTCCAGGATCCTCAGGGTCTCTAGTTATTGTTGTCCAGGATCCTCAGGGTCTCTAGTTATTGTTGTCCAGGATCCTCAGTTATTGTTGTCCAGGATCCTCAGGGTCTCTAGTTATTGTTGTCCAGGATCCTCAGGGTCTCTAGTTATTGTTGTCCAGGATCCTCAGGGTCTCTAGTTATTGTTGTCCAGGATCCTCAGGGTCTCTAGTTATTGTTGTCCAGGATCCTCAGGGTCTCTAGTTATTGTTGTCCAGGATCCTCAGGGTCTCTAGTTATTGTTGTCCAGGGTCCTCAGGGTCTCTAGTTATTGTTGTCCAGGATCCTCAGGGTCTCTAGTTATTGTTGTCCAGGATCCTCAGGGTCTCTAGTTATTGTTGTCCAGGATCCACAGGGTCTCTAGTTATTGTTGTCCAGGATCCTCAGGGTCTCTAGTTATTGTTGTCCAGGATCCTCAGGGTCTCTAGTTATTGTTGTCTAGGATCCTCAGGGTCTCTAGTTATTGTTGGCCAGAATCCTCAGGGTCTCTAGTTATTGTTGTCCAGGATCCTCAGGGTCTCTAGTTATTGTTGTCCAGGATCCTCAGGGTCTCTAGTTATTGTTGTCCAGGAT
Source organism: Cladorhizidae sp. MBARI D1340-BT2 (assembly GCA_028752905.1). Lineage (NCBI taxonomy): Eukaryota > Metazoa > Porifera > Demospongiae > Poecilosclerida > Cladorhizidae > Cladorhizidae sp. MBARI D1340-BT2. The sequence continues at coordinate 19,381,140 of JAQNBH010000009.1, forward strand.
CCTCAGGGTCTCTAGTTATTGTTGTCCAGGATCCTCAGGGTCTCTAGTTATTGTTGTCCAGGATCCTCAGGGTCTCTAGTTATTGTTGTCCAGGATCCTCAGGGTCTCTAGTTATTGTTGTCCAGAATCCTCAGGGTCTCTAGTTATTGTTGTCCAGGATCCTCAGGGTCTCTAGTTATTGTTGCCCAGGATCCTCAGGGTCTCTAGTTATTGTTGGCCAGGATCCTCAGGGTCTCTAGTTATTGTTGTCCAGGATCCTCAGGGTCTCTAGTTATTGTTGGCCAGGATCCTCAGGGTCTCTAGTTATTGTTGTCCAGGATCCTCAGGGTCTCTAGTTATTGTTGGCCAGGATCCTCAGGGTCTCTAGTTATTGTTGTCCAGGATCCTCAGGGGCTCTAGTTATTGTTGTCCAGGATCCTCAGGGTCTCTAGTTATTGTTGTCCAGGATCCTCAGGGTCTCTAGTTATTGTTGGCCAGGATCCTCAGGGTCTCTAGTTATTGTTGTCCAGGATCCACAGGGTCTCTAGTTATTGTTGGCCAGGATCCTCAGGGTCTCTAGTTATTGTTGTCCAGGATCCTCAGGGTCTCTAGTTATTGTTGTCCAGGATCCTCAGGGTCTCTAGTTATTGTTGTCCAGGATCCTCAGGGTCTCTAGTTATTGTTGTCCAGGATCCTCAGGGTCTCTAGTTATTGTTGGCCAGGATCCTCAGGGTCTCTAGTTATTGTTGTCCAGGATCCTCAGGGGCTCTAGTTATTGTTGTCCAGGATCCTCAGGGTCTCTAGTTATTGTTGTCCAGGATCCTCAGGGGCTCTAGTTATTGTTGGCCAGGATCCTCAGGGTCTCTAGTTATTGTTGTCCAGGATCCTCAGGGGCTCTAGTTATTGTTGTCCAGGATCCTCAGGGGCTCTAGTTATTGTTGTCCAGGATCCTCAGGGTCTCTAGTTATTGTTGGCCAGGATCCTCAGGGTCTCTAGTTATTGTTGGCCAGGATGCTCAGGGTCTCTAGTTATTGTTGTCCAGGATCCTCAGGGTATCTATAACTTCAAGATCTTGACTTTGGCTTCCTCCATACCTACAAATGGATCATGATCGTATCCTTCTCCGGTGGCTTCACGCACAGTTTCTACAAAATTTATATCCTGGGCACTTGCCGCATGTACTCCTGATAGCTGAAAAGAGCACAGTGGGTGTTTATGCCAAACTTGACTGTCTATCTGACCAACTTGTAACTTGATAAGAGTTAGCAATGAATTGATGATCCTTTACCATGTGCACAGCGACTGCCAAGATGCGGATTTTTGCCTATTTTTACTTTTTACTTTACGAAGAAATCAAAGGGCCCAGTGAGTATCAACATGGCATTTAACCCCTTCCTCCCCTCGTACTCAAGTTGATGGAGTGGACCCATGATGGAAGAATACGCTCCAGCCCAGGCAAGGTGTGTAGCTCACTGGAAGCATTTCTGGAGTACAGCTCTACAGCCCAGGCAAGGTGTGTAGCAGCTCACTGGAAGCATCTCTGGAGCTACAACCAGTCTCACAACAAAGTCTAAGCTAACAATAAGGAGGAGCTTAGGCCTTGTGGGGAGAGGGAGGGAGGGAGGGTGCTCCTTAATTAAGCCAGGGCACACCCCTATAATTACACCCAATGAGCAATGTGCAGGTCTTACCTCATTGACATCTGCTGAGTTGAAGTTGTAACTGGTGTCCTGCTCGTTAAAGCTGAGGGAGACATCCAAGTCCGTGGAAACAGGAGCACACACAACCTTGTCCTTAGTAGCAGCCAACAGCTCCAATACCATGCTCTCTGCCTTCATCAACTTCTCCGTTAATGAACTTATCTCCTGCCACATACAGCAACAGCAGCAACAACAACAACAGCAACAACAACAACAACAAACAGTGAGATGAGCACACTAATTGAGATAATTAGACTGCAAAATACTATGATGCTTACCTCTTCCAGTGGAAGTACTACAGAACGGAGCTTTTTCGATTCTTCTGCCGCCTGAGTAAGATGTCAACAGTTCACATCAACGCAAGACACACACACACAGTGAAGGAGGAGACATTCTTGAACTATAATCAACAACTAGTAGTAACTGAATGCAAGGCATTGAGCGGTGAGAGAAGGTGTGGTGAGAGAAGGTGTGGCCAGAGAAGGTGTGATGAGAGAAGGTGTGGTGAGAGGTGTGGCGAGAGAAGGTGTGGTCAGAGAAGGTGTGGCAGAGAGAAGGTGTGACGAGAGAAGGTGTGGTCAGAGAAGGTGTGACAAGAGAAGGTGTGGACAGAGAAGTGTGGCGGAGAGAAGGTGTGACGAGAGAAGGTGTGGTCAGAGAAGGTGTGACGAGAGAAGGTGTGGTGGAGAGAGTGGGAGAGTAAATAACGAAGAGTTTGAAATCCTCTAGTGTTATTGCTCTAGCCATCGTCTGGTTGGTCCACAACACGATGCTAGCCGAGTGTTGCATTGCGTTGTGTGTTGTCAATTGGCCTGAGCTGCTGCGGACACGCGATGTTCTGATTGGTCCGATGCTGCGTTTCAAACGCTGGATTAGAACATTTTTCTAATCCAGCGTCTGAAACGCAGCATCAGACCAATCAGTGTCCGTCTTTGTTGAGCGCGATTCGAAGGTCAAAGGTCAATTGACTACACGCAACGCACAGCCAGCGTCGTGAACCAGCCTTTAGCCCTAGCATAGATGAAGGCCTAATTAGTACCGATTTATACAAAATTGGTGTCTAAATGTAGTATTGATTTGTACAAAATTGGTGCCTAAATATAGTACTGATTTGTACATAATTGGTGTCTAAATATAGTATTGATTTGTACATAATTGGTGTGTAAATATAGCACTGATTTGGGCAAAATTGGTATCTAAATATAGTACTGATTTGTACATAATTGGTGTCTAGATATAGTACTGATTTGTACATAATTGGTGTCTAAACATAGTATTGATTTGTACATAATTGGTGTCTAAATATAGTGCTGATTTGGACAAAATTGGTGTCTAAATATAGTACTGATTTATACAAAATTGGTGTCTAAACATTCTAAACATAGTACATGTACTGATTTGTACATAATTGGTGTCTAAATATAGTACTGATTTGTACATAATTGGTGTCTAAATATAGTATTGATTTATACATCATTGGTGTCTAAATATTGTGATTTGGACAAAATTGTTGTCTAAATATAGTACTGATTTATACAAAATTGTTGTCTAAATATAGTACTGATTTGTACATAATTGGTTGTCTAAATATAGTTTTGATTTATACATCATTGGTGTCTAAATATTGTGATTTGGACAAAATTGTTGTCTAAATATAGTACTGATTTATACAAAATTGGTGTCTAAATATAGTACTGATTTGTACATAATTGGTTGTCTAAATACAGTACTGATTTGTACATAATTGGTCTAAATATAGTACTGATTTGTACATAATTGGTGTCTAAATATAGTATTGATTTGTACATCATTGGTGTCTAAATATAGTACTGATTTGTACATAATTGGTGTCTAAATATAGTACTGATTTGTACATCATTGGTGTCTAAATATAGTACTGATTTGTACATAATTGGTGTCTAAACATAGTATTGATTTGTACATAATTGGTATGTAAATATCGCACTGATTTGTGCTATCTAAATTTGTACATAATTGGTGTCTAGATATAGTACTGATTTGTTCATAATTTGTGTCTAATATAGAACTGATTTCTACATAATTGGTATCTAAATATAGCACTGATCTGTACATAATTGGTGTCTAGATATAGTACTGATTTGTGCATAATTGGTGTCTAAATATAGTCCTGATTTCTACATAAATGATGATGTCTAAATATAGTACTGATTTGTGCTGGTGTCTAAATATAATACTGATTTGTACATAATTGGTGTCTAAATATAGTATTTACATAATTGGTGTAAATATAGTATATAGTACTGATTTCTACATAATTGATGTCTAAATATAGTACTGATTTGTGCATAATTGGTGTCTAAATATAGTATTGATTTGTACATAATTGGTGTCTAAATATAGTACTGATTTATATATAATTGATGTCTAAATATAGTATTGATTTGTACATAATTGGTGTACATAATTGGTGTCATCATGATGTAATGCTTGGAAGGATAAGTAGCCAAGAATTAACCTCACTGTTATGAATCCCAAAATTAAGAACACCCCCCCCCCCCCGGAGAGCAAGTGAACATTCAATAGGTAAAGTATCGCCTCACAGAACTGCCTTAATATTTATTGCACATGCACAAACTTGTTGAAATTTCAGCTTCTGCAACAATGCCTTCCATTGTATGCTATTCTCTTCGCCGCGACCGCAAGCTCTCCAATGAAACGTAAGCGAGTTACGCTATCCATCAAAGAGAAGCTGAAGATTTTGAAGCAGTAGCCGTGGGCAGGGACTTTGGAATTGGCAAAACAACTCACTGTGACGTACATTAAGAAAGCGGGAGAGAAGACTGCGCTAGCCCACAGGAAGAATGTCCAGGGCTGTCTGGAGAATGTAAGCAGTTAGGTGTCCCTGAGGCTGAGATGGAAGAGTGGCTTACCATGGCTGAAGGTGACACTGATGTGCAGGACGAGATGTGACGCTGAAGAAGCTCTCCGCACTCATTAGGCATGGCTGGAACAGCAAGCTGAAGCTACCCTGATGTGAACTGCCTTCTTTAGCAGCAAAGAAGAGACCCAATTCCTACACTCACACATAACTGATTTCTTTAAATTGAATAAAATAATAGTGCATCATGTACAGATACACTTGGTGAATGGTACATATTTAATTAGATTTTACTACATGCATAGTGTATGGCATTGCATTTAGGCAAGCAGAGAGGCGAGTCTTGTAACAGAATTGTGAAGTGCCTGCTGAAGAGTACATATGTACACATATCAATACTCATGTACTGTCAAATATGTCCAAATATACATGACATCATTATGATGTATGTAATAGTTCCATAGTTACGAACTCTCATTTTCCAGAGGGGTTTGTAACTCTGAGGTTCCGCTATGTTCCTTACAGATTCCTAACTGGTGCAAGGTTGAGCAACCCATAACTCTGAGGTTCCATTATGTTCCTTATAGATTCCTAACTGGTGCAAGGTTGAGCAACCCACAACTCTGAGGTTCCACTATGTTCCTTACAGGTTCCTAACTGGTGCAAGGTTGAGCAACCCATAACTCTGAGGTTCCACTATGTTCCTTACAGATTCCTAACTTGTGCAAGGTTGAGCAACCCATAACTCTGAGGTTCCACTATGTTCCTTACAGATTCCTAACTGGTGCAAGGTTGAGCAACCCATAACTCTGAGGTTCCACTATGTTCCTTACAGATTCCTAACTGGTGCAAGGTTGAGCAACCCATAACTCTGAGGTTCCACTATGTTCCTTACAGATTCCTAACTGGTGCAAGGTTGAGCAACCCATAACTCTGAGGTTCCACTATGTTCCTTACAGGTTCCTAACTGGTGCAAGGTTGAGCAACCCATAACTCTGAGGTTCCACTATGTTCCTTACAGATTCCTAACTGGTGCAAGGTTGAGCAACCCATAACTCTGAGGTTCCACTATGTTCCTTACAGGTTCCTAACTGGTGCAAGGTTGAGCAACCCATAACTCTGAGGTTCCACTATGTTCCTTACAGATTCCTAACTTGTGCAAGGTTGAGCAACCCATAACTCTGAGGTTCCACTACGTTCCTTACAGATTCCTAACTGGTGCAAGGTTGAGCAACCCATAACTCTGAGGTTCCACTATGTTCCTTACAGATTCCTAACTGGTGCAAGGTTGAGCAACCCATAACTCTGAGGTTCCACTATGTTCCTTACAGATTCCTAACTGGTGCAAGGTTGAGCAACCCATAACTCTTGAGGTTCCACTATGTTCCTTACAGGTTCCTAACTGGTGCAAGGTTGAGCAACCCATAACTCTGAGGTTCCACTATGTTCCTTACAGATTCCTAACTGGTGCAAGGTTGAGCAACCCATAACTCTGAGGTTCCACTATGTTCCTTACAGATTCCCAAGGTTGAGCAACCTGATGTCCTGCAACTTTATGGGATGGCAAATACTGAAACAAAAATGTGCATGTGCTAGTATGGCTGTGGGAGGAGTTTTAAGAGTCCCAGGAAAGCTTCCATTGAAGATGGAAGCACACTGTACTAAGAGTGAGGTCATCAGGAAGTGCTTTCTGCACGAATTCTCAGAGTACTGGGAAGAGGCTGACAAGAACTTTAAAGTGATAGTTTGCACCCTTGACACTGTTTAGTATGTGTGTGCTCTCCATCATTAGCACATCTCTCCATTTATCGACTATATGCATCAGTTATCCTTCCTACTATGAAACTAGTTCTTTCTATTCATAGAGTACATGTGTTCTACCATGCCAAAGTTAATAACAGTTTCTGCATCATTACAAAATTGCTGTATCCCTCTTCATAGCTTGAGTATGTTTGGTGGCTATGCCAGAATGAGATCCAACATCATTTCTTGTCAGCCATTAACCATGCAGCCCATTCTAGTTTTCTTTCCTTGAGCCTCGAATTAGCTAGACTTCCTCTTCACTATTGACAACCATTCCCGATTTACATAAGCCTTCTTTATTTAAGGCGGGGGGGCGACCCATTCATATTTATTTTTACGGGTGAACACATGATACATAGATAAGATGAACACATGATACATAGATAAGATGAACACATGATACATAGATAAGATGAACACATGATACATAGATAAGATACACACGCCATGCTGGCAATACCAAGTTTTCCATCCAACTCCCCAGCGGGGGGTCGCTTCGATTGCCACTGTTTACTTCAATTTATATAGTTACTCCATCACATATAGACCCGTGCTACTACTGGTGGAACCAAACTCCTGGCAAGAACTATAGACTACTGGGTAGAATTGTGTTACTACAGGGCAGAACTACTACTACTGAGTAGAACTGTGCTACAACTGTGCTACTACAGGGCAGAACTACTACTGAGTAGAACTGTGCTACTACTACAAGGCAACTACAGGGCAGAACTACTACTACTGAGTAGAACTGTGCTACTACAGGGTAGAACTACTACTGAGCAGAACTGTGCTACTACTGGGTAGAACTACTACTGAGCAGAACTGTGCTACTACTGGGTAGAATTGTGCTACTACAGAGCAGAACTACTACTACTGAGTAGAACTGTGCTACTACTGGGTAGAACTACTACTGAGCAGAACTGTGCTACTACTGGGTAGAATTGTGCTACTACAGGGCAGAACTACTACTGAGTAGAACTGTGCTACTACAGGGCAGAACTACTACTGAGTAGAACTGTGCTACTACTGAGTAGAACTACTACTGAGTAGAACTGTGCTACTACTGAGTAGAACTACTACTGAGCAGAACTGTGCTACTACTGGGTAGAACTACTACTGAGTAGAACTGTGCTACTACTGGGTAGAACTACTACTGAGTAGAACTGTGCTACTACTGGCTAGTATCTACAGTAGCTAGAAATGTAAATAGCCTTTCACACCTCTAGAACAACTAGTTAAGACGATGCTACAACAGGCTAGGACCGTGCTACTACTGCCTAAATTGCCTAGGAACTTTTGTGTCTTCTACCTCACAACGGGAATGAGAGTGAGAGGAGAATCACATGACAGAGGCACACTTGTGTGGGCAGTAGCTGAAGTAACTCCTCACCTTGATCATGCTCAACTCGAGGGTTTCATCCTCACTGGTTGGACTTGGTGACAGCATGTGGCGTTCAGACGGACTAGCCGCCAGAGCTGAGGAACCACTAGGCTGGTTGTTATCGTTACTGATAACCACGCCTCCTCTCCTCAGCTCCTCACACTCTGCCATCATCCGGGCCCTGTCTGCCTGCCATCTCTCCCTCTCCTGCTTCAACGCTTCGTCTGTGTCTTGGAACTGGACTGCATGACACCACGCGTGGAATGGGGTGAGGTGGAAGAGCGCGCACGAGAGAGAGAAAGGATAACAACCATCAAAGCAGCAAACTCTCAACAGTATGTCACCAACACACACACACACCCACACACACACACAAACAAAAAAGCCTTGCTATCTGAGGCAGTACTTAGCTAAGGCAACAACTACCACCTCGGGTCTAAATGTGCATCACCAGACCACCTGTCAATGTATCTGAGGCAGTACTTAGTTAAGGCAACAACAACTACTACCTGGGTCTAAATGTGCATCACCAGACCACCTGTCAATGTGGATGGGCTGAGGGATATTGGCTGAGCATTTATGTCCTAATTACAGTGGCTATTGAAATATTCGTATCAGCCGACCTTCTACCAGACAGTGGTCAGGCTTCCAAGCCTTCTTTGGAGCACAATCGATATTCCAGTCCAGCCATCTTCTCTAGACAAGAACATACTAGTACCTACATAACTGGCACTAATAATTGGACTGCCTGGAGGCATGTCAGAGTTACCGTATTTGCCGGAGTATAAGTCGCACCGGAATATAAGTCGCACCCCCCAAAGTTGGCCATCATTTTGAAAATCTATAATAGTTGGAGTATAGGTCGCATGCGCAATGACAATAGGTAAAGTTTCGAATACCACTCCTTCCTTCCTTTAGCGCATCTCGGCAGCGTTGTCAAAACACTCTTCTTCTTTCTCCAGTCCCTGACCGATTTTTCACTGACTCTATACTCTCTTTCCGCTGCTCTGTTTCCGAACTTCTTTGCATACCCAACTACTTTGAGCTTAAAGCCAGCAGTGTAACTCATTCGCTTCCCAGACATTTTATCGACACACGTGCCACTAGAGACCTCGCCCAGTTGTTTAAGGAAAAGCGGCATGTTCGGATTATAAGTCGCACCCCTCAATTGGAGAAGAAGATTTGGAGCTACTACTGCGACTTATACTCCGGCAAATACGGTACCTGGGGATGCAATAACTCCTAGCTTGAAAGCTGCGCTGTACCTGAAGCTCCTCCCCCTCCTGACAATGTTGCAGAACTCAAACTAAAGTTTACTCCACAGGGAAAATTGATCACGCCCACATGTTGATCACGCCCACATGTTCCAGCCCACATATTGATCACGCCCACATGTTCCACTGTCAGATTGACCATTAACGACCATTAACAAGGTACTTCATGCATTTGGAAAGTTGGTCGTCATATTTGACTGACATTTTATGTTCAAACTTTCAATTTGCACACCAGCAAATTTGGTAAGCATTGTTATTAATAGGTGCAACTTTTTTTGATGCCATAAAAAAACTCCGTCGTCGAGTGCTGCTAGCACTGGTCCACTGTTGTTGTCTATGCTCCTAGCACTGGTCCACTGTTGTTGTCTATGCTCCTAGCACTGGTCCACTGTTGTTGTCTATGCTCCTAGCACTGGTCCACTGTTGTTGTCGAGTGCTCCTAGCACTGGTCCACTGTTGTTGTCTATGCTCCTAGCACTGGTCCACTGTTGTTGTCTATGCTCCTAGCACTGGTCCACTGTTGTTGTCTATGCTCCTAGCACTGGTCCACTGTTGTTGTCTATGCTCCTAGCACTGGTCCACTGTTGTTGTCTATGCTCCTAGCACTGGTCCACTGTTGTTGTCTATGCTCCTAGCACTGGTCCACTGTTGTTGTCTATGCTCCTAGCACTGGTCCACCGTTGTTGTCTATGCTCCTAGCACTGGTCCACTGTTGTTGTCTATGCTCCTAGCACTGGTCCACTGTTGTTGTCTATGCTCCTAGCACTGGTCCACTGTTGTTGTCTATGCTCCTAGCACTGGTCCACTGTTGTTGTCTATGCTCCTAGCACTGGTCCACTGTTGTTGTCTATGCTCCTAGCACTGGTCCACTGTTGTTGTCTATGCTCCTAGCACTGGTCCACTGTTGTTGTCTATGCTCCTAGCACTGGTCCACTGTTGTTGTCTAGTGCTCCTAGCACTGGTCCACTGTTGTTGTCTATGCTCCTAGTACTGGTCCACTGTTGTTGTCTATGCTCCTAGCACTGGTCCACTGTTGTTGTCTATGCTCCTAGCACTGGTCCACTGTTGTTGTCTATGCTCCTAGCACTGGTCCACTGTTGTTGTCTATGCTCCTAGCACTGGTCCACTGTTGTTGTCTAGTGCTCCTAGCACTGGTCCACTGTTGTTGTCTAGTGCTCCTAGCACTGGTCCACTGTTGTTGTCTATGCTCCTAGCACTGGTCCACTGTTGTTGTCTAGTGCTCCTAGCACTGGTCCACTGTTGTTGTCTATGCTCCTAGCACTGGTCCACTGTTGTTGTCTAGTGCTCCTAGCACTGGTCCACTGTTGTTGTCTATGCTCCTAGCACTGGTCCACTGTTGTTGTCTATGCTCCTAGCACTGGTCCACTGTTGTTGTCTATGCTCCTAGCACTGGTCCACTGTTGTTGTCTATGCTCCTAGCACTGGTCCACTGTTGTTGTCTAGTGCTCCTAGCACTGGTCCACTGTTGTTGTCTATGCTCCTAGCACTGGTCCACTGTTGTTGTCTATGCTCCTAGCACTGGTCCACTGTTGTTGTCTAGTGCTCCTAGCACTGGTCCACTGTTGTTGTCTAGTGCTCCTAGCACTGGTCCACTGTTGTTGTCTATGCTCCTAGCACTGGTCCACTGTTGTTGTCTAGTCCTCCTAGCACTGGTCCACTGTTGTTGTCGAGTGCTCCTAGCACTGGTCCACTGTTGTTGTCTATGCTCCTAGCACTGGTCCACTGTTGTTGTCTATGCTCCTAGCACTGGTCCACTGTTGTTGTCTATGCTCCTAGCACTGGTCCACTGTTGTTGTCTAGTGCTCCTAGCACTGGTCCACTGTTGTTGTCTTGTGCTCCTATCACTGGTCCACTGTTGTTGTCTATGCTCCTAGCACTGGTCCACTGTTGTTGTCTATGCTCCTAGCACTGGTCCACTGTTGTTGTCTATGCTCCTAGCACTGGTCCACTGTTGTTGTCTATGCTCCTAGCACTGGTCCACTGTTGTTGTCTATGCTCCTAGCACTAGTCCACTGTTGTTGTCTAGTGCTCCTAGCACTGGTCCACTGTTGTTGTCTAGTGCTCCTAGCACTGGTCCACTGTTGTTGTCTATGCTCCTAGCACTGGTCCACTGTTGTTGTCTATGCTCCTAGCACTGGTCCACTGTTGTTGTCTATGCTCCTAGCACTGGTCCACTGTTGTTGTCTATGCTCCTAGCACTGGTCCACTGTTGTTGTCTATGCTCCTAGCACTGGTCCACTGTTGTTGTCTATGCTCCTAGCACTGGTCCACTGTTGTTGTCTAGTGCTCCTAGCACTGGTCCACTGTTGTTGTCTATGCTCCTAGCACTGGTCCACTGTTGTTGTCTATGCTCCTAGCACTGGTCCACTGTTGTTGTCTATGCTCCTAGCACTGGTCCACTGTTGTTGTCTAGTGCTCCTAGCACTGGTCCACTGTTGTTGTCTATGCTCCTAGCACTGGTCCACTGTTGTTGTCTATGCTCCTAGCACTGGTCCACTGTTGTTGTCTTGTGCTTCTAGCACTGGTCCACTGTTGTTGTCTAGTGCTCCTAGCACTGGTCCACTGTTGTTGTCTATGCTCCTAGCACTGGTCCACTGTTGTTGTCTAGTGCTCCTAGCACTGGTCCACTGTTGTTGTCTATGCTCCTAGCACTGGTCCACTGTTGTTGTCTAGTGCTCCTAGCACTGGTCCACTGTTGTTGTCTAGTACTCCTAGCACTGGTCCACTGTTGTTGTCTATGCTCCTAGCACTGGTCCACTGTTGTTGTCTATGCTCCTAGCACTGGTCCACTGTTGTTGTCTATGCTCCTAGCACTGGTCCACTGTTGTTGTCTAGTGCTCCTAGCACTGGTCCACTGTTGTTGTCTATGCTCCTAGCACTGGTCCACTGTTGTTGTCTATGCTCCTAGCACTGGTCCACTGTTGTTGTCTATGCTCCTAGCACTGGTCCACTGTTGTTGTCTATGCTCCTAGCACTGGTCCACTGTTGTTGTCTATGCTCCTAGCACTGGTCCACTGTTGTTGTCTATGCTCCTAGCACTGGTCCACTGTTGTTGTCTATGCTCCTAGCACTGGTCCACTGTTGTTGTCTATGCTCCTAGCACTGGTCCACTGTTGTTGTCTAGTGCTCCTAGCACTGGTCCACTGTTGTTGTCTAGTGCTCCTAGCACTGGTCCACTGTTGTTGTCTAGTGCTCCTAGCACTGGTCCACTGTTGTTGTCTATGCTCCTAGCACTGGTCCACTGTTGTTGTCTATGCTCCTAGCACTGGTCCACTGTTGTTGTCTATGCTCCTAGCACTGGTCCACTGTTGTTGTCTATGCTCCTAGCACTGGTCCACTGTTGTTGTCTAGTGCTCCTAGCACTGGTCCACTGTTGTTGTCTAGTGCTCCTAGCACTGGTCCACTGTTGTTGTCTAGTGCTCCTAGCACTGGTCCACTGTTGTTGTCTATGCTCCTAGCACTGGTCCACTGTTGTTGTCTATGCTCCTAGCACTGGTCCACTGTTGTTGTCTATGCTCCTAGCACTGGTCCACTGTTGTTGTCTATGCTCCTAGCACTGGTCCACTGTTGTTGTCTATGCTCCTAGCACTGGTCCACTGTTGTTGTCTAGTGCTCCTAGCACTGGTCCACTGTTGTTGTCTAGTGCTCCTAGCACTGGTCCACTGTTGTTGTCTATGCTCCTAGCACTGGTCCACTGTTGTTGTCTATGCTCCTAGCACTGGTCCACTGTTGTTGTCTAGTGCTCCTAGCACTGGTCCACTGTTGTTGTCTATGCTCCTAGCACTGGTCCACTGTTGTTGTCTATGCTCCTAGCACTGGTCCACTGTTGTTGTCTATGCTCCTAGCACTGGTCCACTGTTGTTGTCTATGCTCCTAGCACTGGTCCACTGTTGTTGTCTATGCTCCTAGCACTGGTCCACTGTTGTTGTCTATGCTCCTAGCACTGGTCCACTGTTGTTGTCTAGTGCTCCTAGCACTGGTCCACTGTTGTTGTCTATGCTCCTAGCACTGGTCCACTGTTGTTGTCTAGTGCTCCTAGCACTGGTCCACTGTTGTTGTCTAGTGCTCCTAGCACTGGTCCACTGTTGTTGTCTATGCTCCTAGCACTGGTCCACTGTTGTTGTCTATGCTCCTAGCACTGGTCCACTGTTGTTGTCTATGCTCCTAGCACTGGTCCACTGTTGTTGTCTATGCTCCTAGCACTGGTCCACTGTTGTTGTCTATGCTCCTAGCACTGGTCCACTGTTGTTGTCTATGCTCCTAGCACTGGTCCACTGTTGTTGTCTAGTGCTCCTAGCACTGGTCCACTGTTGTTGTCTATGCTCCTAGCACTGGTCCACTGTTGTTGTCTAGTGCTCCTAGCACTGGTCCACTGTTGTTGTCTATGCTCCTAGCACTGGTCCACTGTTGCTGTCTATGCTCCTAGCACTGGTCCACTGTTGTTGTCTATGCTCCTAGCACTGGTCCACTGTTGTTGTCTAGTGCTCTAGCACTGGTCCACTGTTGTTGTCTATGCTCCTAGCACTGGTCCACTGTTGTTGTCTATGCTCCTAGCACTGGTCCACTGTTGTTGTCTATGCTCCTAGCACTGGTCCACTGTTGTTGTCTATGCTCCTAGCACTGGTCCACTGTTGTTGTCTATGCTCCTAGCACTGGTCCACTGTTGTTGTCTATGCTCCTAGCACTGGTCCACTGTTGTTGTCTATGCTCCTAGCACTGGTCCACTGTTGTTGTCTATGCTCCTAGCACTGGTCCACTGTTGTTGTCTAGTGCTCCTAGCACTGGTCCACTGTTGTTGTCTATGCTCCTAGCACTGGTCCACTGTTGTTGTCTAGTGCTCCTAGCACTGGTCCACTGTTGTTGTCGAGTGCTCCTAGCACTGGTCCACTGTTGTTGTCTATGCTCCTAGCACTGGTCCACTGTTGTTGTCTAGTGCTCCTAGCACTGGTCCACTGTTGTTGTCTATGCTCCTAGCACTGGTCCACTGTTGCTGTCTATGCTCCTAGCACTGGTCCACTGTTGTTGTCTATGCTCCTAGCACTGGTCCACTGTTGTTGTCTATGCTCCTAGCACTGGTCCACTGTTGTTGTCTAGTGCTCTAGCACTGGTCCACTGTTGTTGTCTATGCTCCTAGCACTGGTCCACTGTTGTTGTCTATGCTCCTAGCACTGGTCCACTGTTGTTGTCTATGCTCCTAGCACTGGTCCACTGTTGTTGTCTATGCTCCTAGCACTGGTCCACTGTTGTTGTCTATGCTCCTAGCACTGGTCCACTGTTGTTGTCTATGCTCCTAGCACTGGTCCACTGTTGTTGTCTAGTGCTCCTAGCACTGGTCCACTGTTGTTGTCTAGTGCTCCTAGCACTGGTCCACTGTTGTTGTCTATGCTCCTAGCACTGGTCCACTGTTGTTGTCTATGCTCCTAGCACTGGTCCACTGTTGTTGTCTATGCTCCTAGCACTGGTCCACTGTTGTTGTCTATGCTCCTAGCACTGGTCCACTGTTGTTGTCTATGCTCCTAGCACTGGTCCACTGTTGTTGTCTATGCTCCTAGCACTGGTCCACTGTTGTTGTCTATGCTCCTAGCACTGGTCCACTGTTGTTGTCTATGCTCCTAGCACTGGTCCACTGTTGTTGTCTATGCTCCTAGCACTGGTCCACTGTTGTTGTCTATGCTCCTAGCACTGGTCCACTGTTGTTGTCTATGCTCCTAGCACTGGTCCACTGTTGTTGTCTAGTGCTCCTAGCACTGGTCCACTGTTGTTGTCTATGCTCCTAGCACTGGTCCACTGTTGTTGTCTAGTGCTCCTAGCACTGGTCCACTGTTGTTGTCTAGTGCTCCTAGCACTGGTCCACTGTTGTTGTCTATGCTCCTAGCACTGGTCCACTGTTGTTGTCTATGCTCCTAGCACTGGTCCACTGTTGTTGTCTTGTGCTTCTAGCACTGGTCCACTGTTGTTGTCTAGTGCTCCTAGCACTGGTCCACTGTTGTTGTCTTGTGCTTCTAGCACTGGTCCACTGTTGTTGTCTAGTGCTCTAGCACTGGTCCAATGTTGTTGTCTAGTGCTCCTAGCACTGGTCCACTGTTGTCGAGTGCTCCTAGCACTGGTCCACTGTTGTTGTCTATGCTCCTAGCACTGGTCCACTGTTGTTGTCTATGCTCCTAGCACTGGTCCACTGTTGTTGTCTAGTGCTCCTAGCACTGGTCCACTGTTGTTGTCTATGCTCCTAGCACTGGTCCACTGTTGTTGTCTATGCTCCTAGCACTGGTCCACTGTTGTTGTCTATGCTCCTAGCACTGGTCCACTGTTGTTGTCTATGCTCCTAGCACTGGTCCACTGTTGTTGTCTATGCTCCTAGCACTGGTCCACTGTTGTTGTCTAGTGCTCCTAGCACTGGTCCACTGTTGTTGTCTAGTGCTCCTAGCACTGGTCCACTGTTGTTGTCTATGCTCCTAGCACTGGTCCACTGTTGTTGTCTATGCTCCTAGCACTGGTCTCAGTCTTGCTCCAACACTGCAAATCTTGCCATGTAACTCTTCAGTACATACATGTGTAACATTTGCTATTCTTCATATAGACATGCACAAAGGAAGTTTGAACTGCTTGTTGGCCGCTATGGAGACGACTAGCTGGAGACTGTGGATTAGAGGATAGCTGCAGCAATAGATGCTAACACCAGAGAAGTCTAGTAGGAGACTGTGGATTAGGGAATAGCTGCAGCAGCAGATGCTAACACTAGAGAAGACTAGCTGGAGACTGTGGATTAGGGGATAGCTGCAGCAGCAGATTCTAACACTAGAGAAGACTAGCTGGAGACTGTGGATTAGAGGATAGCTGCAGCAGCAGATGCTAACACCAGAGAAGTCTGCTGGAGACTGTGGATTAGGGAATAGTTGCAGCAGCAGATGCTAACACCAGAGAAGACTAGCTGGAGACTGTGGATTAGAGGATAGCTGCAGCAGCAGATGCTAACACCAGAGAAGTCTGCTGGAGACTGTGGATTAGGGAATAGCTGCAGCAGCAGATGCTAACACCAGAGAAGTCTAGCTGGAGACTGTGGATTAGAGGATAGCTGCAGCAGCAGATGCTAACACCAGAGAAGACTAGCTGGAGACTGTGGATTAGGGGATAGCTGTAGCAGCAGATGCTAACACCAGAGAAGACTAGCTGGAGACTGTGGATTAGGGGATAGCTGTAGCAGCAGATGCTAACACCAGAGAAGTCTAGCTGGAGACTGTGGATTAGGGGATAGCTGCAGCAGTAGATGCTAACACCAGAGAAGTCTAGCTGGAGACTGTGGATTAGGGGATAGCTGTACATAGCAGCAGATGCTAACTGGACATGGTCACATCATAAAGTGGAAAAACCTTCTTGAAGGTTGGCATAGCTGAGGCAGGTGGGGCAGTTGAGTGAGAAATGATAGAGGTATGTGAGATAGGAAGACTATTCTGTAACAGTGATTCGAGTGTGATGTGGTTGTAGAACACTTTTGACCTCGACTACAGATCATAAATTTGTCATTTTATGTAGAACAAAATGTAATTAAATGCCTTCACATAAATATGAGTGTAATTTAGAATTGGTTGTTCAGCAACCTAACCCT
Source organism: Cladorhizidae sp. MBARI D1340-BT2 (assembly GCA_028752905.1). Classification (NCBI taxonomy): domain Eukaryota; kingdom Metazoa; phylum Porifera; class Demospongiae; order Poecilosclerida; family Cladorhizidae; species Cladorhizidae sp. MBARI D1340-BT2. The sequence continues at coordinate 19,397,761 of JAQNBH010000009.1, forward strand.
AGCCTAGCCTAGCCCTAGCAACCTAGCCTAGCCCTAGCAACCTAGCCCTAGCCTAGCCCTAGCATAGCCCTAGCAACCTAGCCTAGCCCTAGCAACCTAGCCTAGCCCCTGGTGGGAGGCATGCTCACAACCAGGTCTCAATAATGTTGCCTTAACACTCCAGGCATGCAACAATATACGCTTGGCCAAAGCCATGTTTAGAATAGAGTTTCGCTTCATACAGGGGGAATGGTTTAATAGAGAGAGCAGGGTTTCATAGAGGGGGGAAGAGCTTCATAGAGGGGCCATGATTTAATAGAGGGGCAGGGTTTCATAGAGGGGCCATGATTTAAGAGGGGCATGGTTTCATAGAGGGGGGAAGGGCTTCATAGAGGGGCCATGATTTAATAGAGGGGGGAAGGTCTTCATAATGATTTAATAGAGGGGCAGGGTTTCATAGAGGGGGGAAGGGCTTCATAGAGGGGCCATGATTTAATAGAGGGTCAGAGTTTCATAGAGGGGTTAATAGAGGGGCAGGGTTTCATAGAGGGGGATGAAGGGGAATTCTCTGCTATAAAGGAATGAACACTTTAGGAGTGTATTTGTTGAGTTAGTCCAACACCCACCATATCAGTGGGCGGGCACCAACAGTTAGTTCAGACATCAAGAACTAACTAACTCCACAGCAGATCATAACCTAATTAGCATCGATGAAGCAAATATTTCACTTGCAGGGGGGGTGGTGTGTAGTGCCACAAGCTTTGCCAGAAGGCATACCAACACATTATAAGGGGACTACACAAAAACGCTTCATGCCTATGCATTGTTACATTATTAGAGTTTCTCTCCCACCCCATACTTTCTTTTAGGGTACAAAACACTCACCAGAAACAATCTTGTTCAATGAAGCAATCTCTTCTTCGTATTTGACCCTATCAGCATCAAACATTTCCCTGATGCTCGTCTCTGTGATACGAGCTGCTAAGGTGCAGTTGTTCAGCTGTTCATCTTTGATGGCGACCTGAACACTCAGTACCGTCACCTCATTTGTGTAGCCATCAATCTTCTCCTTGTAAGTGGAGAGCTGAGCATCGGAGCGTGACATCTGGTTCATGAAGGACTTTCTCTGCCTGCCAAACTTTTCCTCCATCTCAGCTCTCCCCTTCTGCAGCCTGGCACACAACTCCTCCAGGTATTGGACTCGATGGGCTATGCCACCAGCAGAGTTAGCAGGTGCGTCCTGAGGTAGAAGTTCCATGCCTGGACTGCATTCACTCACATAAGATTTAGAGCCAAGGGAGTCCAACGTGCCAGCCCGAAGCCGAGGAGATTTTGAGGCCTGTGGTGCTAGACCTGCACCCTGGTAGGAGTGCGGCACTAGACGAGTTCCCTGGTAGGACTGTGGTACTTGACCAGTTTCCTGGGACTGTGGCACTTGACCAGTTCCCTGGTAGGACTGTGGCACTTGGTAGGACTGTGGCACTTGACCAGTTCCCTGGTAGGACTGTGGCACTTGACCAGTTCCCTGGGACTGTGGCACTTGACCAGTTCCCTGGTAGGACTGTGGCAATTGGCCAGCTCCCTGGTAGTGTGGCACTTGACCAGTTCCCTGGTAGGACTGTGGTGCTACAACAGCTCCCTTCAACAATGACAACCCACCAGAAACAGCGTCGTGTGAATTCATGTTTGAGGAATTACTATGAGAGGTGGAATTTGAAACATCTTCTAGTGCAGAGTAAGGAGAAGAGCTTCTAGGAACTGATGACCTTGTGGCAGTTTGATCTTGAATGGAGAGCAATGGAGATGTGTAGTCCAGGCTGTGAAAACGGTTTCCTATACCTCCTGCTGTACCTTGACCTCTGGTGGCCAGAAGCAGGCTAGATGATGCGGGTGTGCTCCATGTACTCGTGTCATTGATGGAAGGGAGTGAGGAGGGGCGTGTTTGCTCATGCTCAGTAGGATTAGAAGGGGGGGAAGCGGGGAGCGTGGGGTAGGAAGGAAGGCCTAGATCTCCAAGATCACTCATCCCACAGAACTGCTGCAAAATCAAAGACCACTGTAGTATGCAATGCTCTAGCAAAATTTTAGACAAGACATCTATGACAACTGTCAGCATACTCTACCATGTTGTCAGTTGTGACAACAATTGTTGGCGGTCCCCTAGTTAATTACCTACAGTCTTACTATAAACATATATAAGCGCTGACTTGCCAACATGGCCAGCATGTGTGAACAGCAAGACACACGCGTCTTCTAGGTCTTAACGCTACTCTTAGTTAAAGACCAGTTTACTTACGAGAACGCTTCAGCGATACCTTCACAGCTAGTTCGCTCTCTCACCTCGAGAATGGCAGCACTTGGAGGGTAGCGACTGTAATGGTCCGATTCATGGAGAATTCAAACATTTCGTACTACTACCTGATTCATCGCATAATTAGATAGTCCCGTTTACTCAACGTGGCACCTAAACCTCGAGCTTGTCCAGTAGTAACCGTCTTTTTCTGGGGCTAAGGCATGAAGTGTTATGTAAGTAACAAGACAACAAGTCCTAGAGTAGCAAGACAACAAGTCCTAGACAACAAGTCCAAGAGTAACAAGACAACAAGTCCAAGAGTAACAAGACAACAAGTCCTAGAGAAGACAACAAGTCCTAGAGTAACAAGACAACAAGTCCTAGAGAAGACAACAAGTCCTAGAGTAGCAAGACAACAAGTCAGACAACAAGTCCTAGAGTAACAAGACGACAAGTCCAAGAGTAACAAGACAAGTCCAAGAGTAACAAGACAACAAGTCCTAGAGAAGACAACAAGTCCTAGAGAAGACAACAAGTCCTAGAGTAACAAGACAACAAGTCCTAGAGAAGACAACAAGTCCTAGAGAAGACAACAAGTCCTAGAGTAACAAGACAACAAGTCCTAGAGAAGACAACAAGTCCTAGAGTAGCAAGACAACAAGTCAGACAACAAGTCCTAGAGTAACAAGACGACAAGTCCAAGAGTAACAAGACAACAAGTCCTAGAGAAGACAAGTCCTAGAGTAACAAGACAACAAGTCCTAGAGTAACAAGACAACAAGTCCTAGAGAAGACAACAAGTCCTAGAGTAACAAGACAACAAGTCCTAGAGTAACAAGACAAGTCCTAGAGTAACAAGACAAGTCCTAGAGTAGACAAGTCCTAGAGTAACAAGACGACAAGTCCTAGAGTAACAAGACAACAAGTCCTAGAGTAACAAGACAACAAGTCCTAGAGTAACAAGACAACAAGTCCTAGAGAAGACAACAAGTCCTAGAGTAACAAGACGATAAGTCCTAGAGTAACAAGACAACAAGTCCTAGAGAAGACAAGTCTTAGAGTAACAAGACAAGTCCTAGTCCTAGAGTAACAAGACAACAAGTCCTAGAGTAACAAGACAAGTCCTAGAGAAGACAACAAGTCCTAGAGTAACAAGACGACAAGTCCTAGAGAAGACAAGTCTTAGAGTAACAAGACAAGTCCTAGTCCTAGAGTAACAAGACAACAAGTCCTAGAGAAGACAACAAGTCCTAGAGTAACAAGACGACAAGTCCTAGAGTAACAAGACAACAAGTCCTAGAGAAGACAACAAGTCCTAGAGTAACAAGACAACAAGTCCTAGAGTAACAAGACAAGTCCTAGAGAAGACAACAAGTCCTAGAGTAACAAGACGACAAGTCCTAGAGTAACAAGACAACAAGTCCTAGAGAAGACAACAAGTCCTAGAGTAACAAGACAACAAGTCCTAGAGTAACAAGACAACAAGTCCTAGAGAAGACAACAAGTCCTAGAGTAGACAAGTCCTAGAGTAACAAGACAACAAGTCCTAGAGAAGACAACAAGTCCTAGAGTAGACAAGTCCTAGAGTAACAAGACAACAAGTCCTAGAGAAGACAACAAGTCCTAGAGTAACAAGACGACAAGTCCAAGAGTAACAAGACAACAAGTCCTAGAGAAGACAAGTCTTAGAGTAACAAGACAAGTCCTAGTCCTAGAGTAACAAGACAACAAGTCCTAGAGTAACAAGACAACAAGTCCTAGAGTAACAAGACAACAAGTCCTAGAGAAGACAACAAGTCCTAGAGTAGACAAGTCCTAGAGTAACAAGACAACAAGTCCTAGAGAAAAAGACAAGTCTCCTAGAGTAACAAGACAACAAGTCCTAGAGTAACAAGACAAGTCCTAGAGTAACAAGACAACAAGTCCTAGAGTAACAAGACAAGTCCTAGAGTAACAAGACAAGTCCTAGAGTAACAAGACAACAAGTCTAGAGTAACAAGACAAGTCCTAGAGTAACAAGACAAGTCCTAGAGTAACAAGACAAGTCCTAGAGTAACAAGACGAGTCCTAGAGTAACAAGACGAGTCCTAGAGTAACAAGACAACAAGTCCTAGCCCTCCACTGCCTTGACAGGACACGAGATACCATTGAAAGTAATGAGTATCTTTCACAAAATTGTATCACACTGAAGGGATTGATGATAGGTAAGTATTGTATCTTCATCACATTAGGAAACACATCAAAATATGTCATGGTAGGATATAAAATATTAAGACTTTTATGTATTGCATTCTCTGGTGGTGTCCTTGCTGTCCGACAAGAGTTCCTTGCGCTCCTGGTGAACTGAGTTTTCTTGACTGGCGGTGTCCTTGCTGTCCGACAAGAGTTCCTTGCGCTCCTGGCGAACTGAGTTTTCTTGACTGGCGAATGTGCTGTCACTGTTGTGTTCTTCCAGCCATGCTCTGTTCTTCTGAGTATAGATCTCTACAGCCTACACAAACACATACAAGTCAGTGCATTATTATTGTGGTCAAGCTGGATATATCACGCGTGTACAAACAAAACACAGAACTGCCATTGAAACCTTGAGTCTGTGATAATCCGATTATATATCAGACCTGTCAACCTCAAGTGGAACAAAACGGTGCGACTTATTGATCATAGTGCATGTCACAGTCTATCACTAGTCAAGATGATGAGGCCTTCAGTTTAATTAAGGATTAATACCACGGCAATTGCTAGGGCTATAGGCAATAGTAGTGCTGCTGATGAAGGTCAGCATGATTTAATGTTGGGGGTCAAAGGTGAAGCTGTAGTGCCATTTCCTCAATGAATTCCCACCTCCTAAATGAGGCTGACAAGTTATTTTTTGCATGTGTGCATTCATAGAACTCCTACCCCGTGCTTCGTGCTTGTGTTTCCATAGTTACCATTCCCGAGACCGGTGGCAGATTATTGCAGGGTTAAGCTTGCACACTAGTGTGCAGGACTTAGCCAGCCAGCTGAATGTCTTTTCAGGTGTTTCACCAACAGCTTGCAACAAGGTCAAGGTCCTCATTTATTTCACCCCCTTCTGATGGGGACAAATATATATCTATATATACATACAGATATGTGGAGACAAGGTTACCTAATGCAGCAGCTTCACACATGCATGGCACGGCTTAATACATCTCTTCACCTTGTTGGCAAGCCAGTGGGAAAATCTCATCTGGTCTACAGATTTAGCATTTCTTTCTCGCTGTAAAATATCCACAATGCACTTTCCCCCTGATATACACAGTGCGTGTAATACACACAGCACATCAGGGAGTGCGGGATCCTCCCTGCGTGTAATACACACAGCACATCAGGGAGTGCGGTATCCTCCCTATTCCGGAATAGTAGATGCTTAAAACACACACACACACAAAAAGCAAAGTTTGTACTTCGGCTAAAACTCACTTTGACAACTCCTTGGCATCTTTTTTAGCTTAAAAAACCAACATTTCCAGCGAGCCTTGAATACTTCACTAACTTGAATACTTCACTAACTTGAATACTTCACTAACTTGAATACTTCACTAACTTGAATACTTCACTAACTTGAATACTTCACTAACTTGAATACTTCACTAACTTGAATACTTCACTAACTTGAATACTTCACTAACTTGAATACTTCACTAACTTGAATACTTCACTACTTGAATACTTCACTAACTTGAATACTTCACTAACTTGAATACTTCACTAACTTGAATACTTCACTACTTGAATACTTCACTAACTTGAATACTTCACTAACTTGAATACTTCACTAACTTGAATACTTCACTACTTGAATACTTCACTAACTTGAATACTTCACTAACTTGAATACTTCACTAACTTGAATACTTCACTACTTGAATACTTCACTAACTTGAATACTTCACTAACTTGAATACTTCACTAACTTGAATACTTCACTACTTGAATACTTCACTACTTGAATACTTCACTAACTTGAATACTTCACTAACTTGAATACTTCACTACTTGAATACTTCACTAACTTGAATACTTCACTAACTTGAATACTTCACTAACTTGAATACTTCACTACTTCAATACTTCACTAACTTGAATACTTCACTAACTTGAATACTTCACTAACTTGAATACTTCACTACTTGAATACTTCACTAACTTGAATACTTCATTAACTTGAATACTTCACTAACTTGAATACTTCACTAACTTGAATACTTCACTAACTTGAATACTTCACTAACTTGAATACTTCACTAACTTGAATACTTCACTAACTTGAATACTTCACTAACTTGAATACTTCACTAACTTGAATACTTCACTAACTTGAATACTTCACTAACTTGAATACTTCACTAACTTGAATACTTCACTACTTGAATACTTCACTACTTGAATACTTCACTAACTTGAATACTTCACTAACTTGAATACTTCACTACTTGAATACTTCACTAACTTGAATACTTCACTAACTTGAATACTTCACTAACTTGAATACTTCACTACTTCAATACTTCACTAACTTGAATACTTCACTAACTTGAATACTTCACTAACTTGAATACTTCACTACTTGAATACTTCACTAACTTGAATACTTCACTAACTTGAATACTTCACTAACTTGAATACTTCACTAACTTGAATACTTCACTAACTTGAATACTTCACTAACTTGAATACTTCACTAACTTGAATACTTCACTAACTTGAATACTTCACTAACTTGAATACTTCACTAACTTGAATACTTCACTACTTGAATACTTCACTAACTTGAATACTTCACTAACTTGAATACTTCACTAACTTGAATACTTCACTAACTTGAATACTTCACTAACTTGAATACTTCACTAACTTGAATACTTCATTAACTTGAATACTTCACTAACTTGAATACTTCACTAACTTGAATACTTCACTAACTTGAATACTTCACTAACTTGAATACTTCACTAACTTGAATACTTCACTAACTTGAATACTTCACTAACTTGAATACTTCACTAACTTGAATACTTCACTAACTTGAATACTTCACTACTTGAATACTTCACTACTTGAATACTTCACTAACTTGAATACTTCACTAACTTGAATACTTCACTACTTGAATACTTCACTAACTTGAATACTTCACTAACTTGAATACTTCACTAACTTGAATACTTCACTACTTCAATACTTCACTAACTTGAATACTTCACTAACTTGAATACTTCACTAACTTGAATACTTCACTACTTGAATACTTCACTAACTTGAATACTTCATTAACTTGAATACTTCACTAACTTGAATACTTCACTAACTTGAATACTTCACTAACTTGAATACTTCACTAACTTGAATACTTCACTAACTTGAATACTTCACTAACTTGAATACTTCACTAACTTGAATACTTCACTAACTTGAATACTTCACTAACTTGAATACTTCACTAACTTGAATACTTCACTAACTTGAATACTTCACTAACTTGAATACTTCACTAACTTGAATACACTTCACTAAGGTATAATAGTCCAACAGACAAAAAAACTTATTCAAGGGTCTTGTGTTATATATAACTCCCACCTCCACACACAACTTGACTAAGTCCATTCATAACACTTTTAGTGAGCCAGAAGACTCCAAATTGTTTCCTAGTTTAGTAAAACACACACAAGTTGATTAAAACAGTCGCCACCCTCGTGTTGTGTGGGGGCGGTGCAAAATTGAGCCTATTTGATTCACTGAAGGATATCCAAGATTGCCATCAAAATACTGGACCATGTCCTACTTGGGAACCATCCCATCTAGGACAGGTGGGATCATCCATCTTTCCGGGGGTACAGTGGGATTCCACGGGACAGTCCCACCCATCCAGGATTCCATGGGCCACCTGCTCATGCCCACACCGGTACAGAAGCTTGGACTTGGCCCTGATATACAATTGCTGGACTGCAGTAGCTCATGCCCACACCGGTACAGAAGCTTGGACTTGGCCCTGATACTACAATTGCTGGACTGCAGTAGCTCATGCCCACACCGGTACAGAAGCTTGAACTTGGCCCTGATACTACAATTGCTGGACTGCAGTAGCTCATGCCCACACCGGTACAGAAGCTTGGACTTGGCCCTGATACTACAATTGCTGGACTGCAGTAGCTCATGCCCACACCAGTACAGAAGCTTGGACTTGGCCCTGATACTATAATTGCTTGACTGCAGTAGCTCTCATCACTGCAGAGTTGATTGACTGCTTGACTATGATATGATATACAAGAACAAGAATGTTTTCATTATTAAAAAAACACAACTACATCTGATTGACTTGTAAGGAACGTGTGTATCCATGTAATCCACAACCAGTTAGATGACCCTTTACCACATAGAATCATGTAGACCCATCAGTATGAGAGTTGTCTAATTAGCTGCGGTCTGCATGGGCACACGCTCTCGGTTCCTTTCCTTTTTGACAAGCAATATAATTGTTAATTTTTGTTCTTGCAAAAGGAAAAAACTTGACCAGAGGACAAATCTTCAGCTTCAATTTTTATGAGTTAACTAAAAACTATTTTTGTTCCGTTGTTCTTTTCCGAGGGATTTTGTGTGTGCTTTTGATGATGTTCAGATTCCTTCCACATTGCAGCAGGGGAGAACACGAGAAACAAGATCGTTCTTCTAAACATTTTAACCCTCTTGCTTGTTATTGTTGTACACTACACAAGCCAGCACATGCCACATCTTGTTGTTTTATTGGAGTCGGCCATGTTAGAAGATGTTATTCTATGTCGTGTTCATTGCTAAAGCACACCCCACCCACCTACCCACCCAGGCACATACACACTGCTGAATGGTTCCTTGCCTTCACTTCCCTGTTTGCTTGAAGAGGGCACTCTTCATCAGTAAATCAACCAACCGATCATAAACACTTAAGCTAACTTGATTTTGTCGTCAATAATGATCGATGGAAACTTCAGTTGTGGACAGCACTGGAAGACTTGGAGCCTCATGGACAAACATTTCTATGAAGACTTGGAGCCTCATGGTACAAACATTTCTATGAAGACTTGGAGCCTCACAGTACAAACATTTCTATGAAGACTTGGAGCCTCATGGTACAAACATTTCAATGAAGACTTGGAGCCTCACAGTACAAACATTTCTATGGAAGACTTGGAGCCTCACAGTACAAACATTTCTATGAAGACTTGGAGCCTCACAGTACAAACATTTCTATGAAGACTTGGAGCTTCACAGTACAAACATTTCTATGAAGACTTGGAGCCTCACGGTACAAACATTTCTATGAAGACTTGGAGCCTCACAGTACAAACATTTCTATGGAGGGACTTCTGCACACAACTTATTCAAGGAAGAAGATATATACAAATAAAGACCCCTAAAGATGGAGCCCACGGTATTTAGGTCTCGCTGGCAAAAAGGCTGCAGCAACAATTAATAGAGACAAGGCAATAAGTTATTCGGATTGACTTATTGAGGAAACGAGAACCTGGACCTTTTACACACATCTGTATTGTAAATATGATCCTAAGAGGCAAAGAATGTTTGTGGTCTACGTGGCCACAAAGTGTAACGTTGGTGTTCATTAGGTCACTGTTCCTATAATTATTTTAATAGGTTAATGTTCCTATTAATGTTCCTATAAATGTTTGTGCTCTATGTGGCCACAAAGTATAACATCGGTGTTCATTCTTCTAATAGATTAACATTCCTATAATTATTTTAATTCCAGGTTAACATTCCTATAAATGTTTGTGGTCTACATGTAACATCGGTGTTCATTAGTTAATGTCCCTGTAATTATTTTTAATAGGTTAACATTCCTATACATGTTTGTGGTCTAAGTGGTGAATCCTTGTTTCATTTTTTTGACGATATACATATATGCTACATTCTCAATAATCAATTTCAAATTGTCTTCTCTCTTCTCTTGACATTTCGACTAGATGCTCTAGCTTTCATCAGGAATTCCTGAGAGCATTTAGTCAAAACGTCAAGAGAAGACAATTTAAGTTTATTATTGAGAAGGTTATGGTAATATTGTATCAATTGAGAGTTCATTGAGAGCAAAACATTCTCATCTTTTCCCCAAATTTCTTTTAAATATTTCTTTTAAATATAATTAAGCAGCCTCCTTACAAGAAGTTACTCGGATAATTCCAGCCACAGCCTTTACTTGCTAAAATATATTTACATATGCACACTTGCTACATACACAGAGATATATGGATCATAAGCAGCCCTGGCTTTGTTGAAGGCTATGCTGTAACTATTGTCACCAGAGCAAGCTTCTCAGCAAACCAACTGAGCACTTCCTTGCAGCTAAAACGTGCAGCAGCTGCTGAATCAGCTCAGCTAGGCTCAATGCTGTGTTTATTGTACTGATAACCCTTTACCATTTGGGTATTGTCAGATTTAGTCACTACAATGCAATTTGGAGTCCTCTGGCAGTAAAATACAATGAATGACCGTGCAGGACAGACAGAATCCAGAATCAGCCGAAACCATACCAAAAAGCTGTCAAAGTGGGAAATAAAAACTTCAATTTTTTGTGTGTGGATGTGTGTCATTAGTGTCTGTCATTGTTAAACCAATACAGGGAGAAACACGTACTTCCTGATATGTGCGCGTGTGCACACACCATAAATCTGGAATACTTCGTATCATACGAAAATATTTCATGTCAAGATATATACTTTTGTGCAACTCACGGACTATGATTATTATTATTATAATTTTTTTACTGACGTAACTGACTATGAGGCAATACGCAATTGACTTCTGAAGAGAAACCTGCTGAAAAGCTATGGAGGAGATTGCTAGGCCATTCTTGAAAGAGGCTATCATGTTTATAGAGAGCTATATGGAAGACAACAGTTGAGGCATTGTGAGAGAGAGTCAATGACTAAGTGATTACTTCGCAGTAGTTAGCAGTGAAAAAATATGGCGTCGATATTGGACACTTACCTGTAGACACAATAGTCAAAGCTGTGTTCACTTCTCTGAACTTTATAAGAGAGACATCTCCTTCACTTCTAGACGCTAGCTCTCTTCTTTGCCCTGCCTGGTGTCTGCACGAGCCATAGCTAACACATAATCTTGCCAAATATATATTTTTTAATCCTGTTTCTCGTGGGTTAAAACTATGAACATTAACAACAACGAAGAAATCTAGACTTATGGTACACACTAGACCATTCCATCTCCACTTTAGGTAGTGGTCATCACACCTACAAGCCAGTCCTTCTCTGGAAAGGATCATCATCTATGTTATCCCAGCGTTGCATGTGGTGTTGAGAAAGACAACTGCAATTTGCTCCCCAGCTGATATTTGGTCCAGTTGAACTTTACAAATTACAATTCTTGCAGGCTATCTTGAAACATAACTATCATACTTTCAACTAAGCTCAGTTGTATACCACAAAAATGTACCCTACAGCTGGTTGCAGTCTGTTCTGCTTCGAACAGGGAGGCAAATGGATGTTTCCTTCACAGGACCCAATAGAGGCGAGTCAATGGCACCCGCTATCACTGGAATGAGAGCAGAGTTAACTGCTGACCTTTGGCCGTTTTCCATGCAAAATTGCTAAGTGGCCAACCATTTCTCAATGTGGCTGGCCCAATAGCTACCAAAGGTGGACAATCACCGAGACCTGTCACTTCGTGGTGGGAGTACTAGTGCTGGTTTGCCACTCACATGGAACTTGTAAGTGGCAAACACCCGGGAAATAAGCTAAGCCAAGGCTCAAGCCACAGCTGGTTCACAATATGACGCAAGACAATCCGTTGCGCTGCTATTGTGAGCCAGTAATACGACGGACTACGGATCTGAAATGCAAGAGCAACTTTTGCATCTAATCCGCTGCGTCGGACCAATCAGAATCCTAGAACATATCACGTGCTGAACTTTACTACACATTTTCCACGATGTCTCAAGAATTATTGAAGAGGTGAGGAGCTTTCCCAACCTCTGGCATGTCTCAACTAGAGACTATAAGGAGCCAAAGAAAATGCCTGGGAAGGAAGTGGCTATCCATGTAATAGCTACTAACTATAAAAATATTTCAGCTAGTGATTCCTCTTTCTGCGTCTCCTCCTGCTAGCCAATAGCAAAATCACATCCAACTCTTACTCACTGCTAGCACTGACTCCCATCACTGCCGTACTGTTGGACTCACGAACCGGCCTTAACCCATGTGACAAGAGCTTGAAGGAAAGTCAAGATGAAGAGAGTCCTAAGTGAAGAACAGCCACAGCCCAAGAGAAGGAAGGTCTCTTATGACACTTGCAAGAAGTGGAGGCGTGACCTCGACGGAACACGTCAGGCCATGAGTTGGATGGATGACTTGCGAAACAAGTTTAGGGGAGGGAGAGAAAGCGATCAGTGAGCTCAAGTGCAGAAAGTACAAGGGTGAAATTAATAGGCGAGAGAATTTTAATGAGAAGTGCATTGCTGGAGCAGAGTCTTTGAAGACTAATAATATAATAGATGGTGACATTAGTGAGCAGCTTCAAGAAGCTACACCACTTGAAGAGGAAGGAGGAAGCATAGGAAGAAGGAGCCTCATTTACTGGCCACAGTGCAAGCTTTAGCTACTCTTGGAGAGGAAAGGCAACAACAGCTTAGAGCCAAGTTTGATGTAGCCTATCTAGCAGCCACTGAGAAGATAGCCTTCTTGATGAACTTCTACTGTCTGAATGGCAGAAAGCTCTGACAAAGAGGTGCACACCAGAATGAGTTTTTTGAAAGTTAACTCCCCAAACTCTGTCAGCAAAAGATTCCCCACTCAATGGCTCAGTGTCGAGGAATCCAATCATTAGTGAAGCTGACTGCTCTACACTTGTGGGGATGGGCACTGATGGAGCATCAGCTAATACAGCAGCAGAAGGATTGAAGGAGATAGCTTGGAGACAGCTAAGAGGGGGTGCCTTGCACATAAACTAGAGTTGGCAGTTAAAGATGCTTAAAGGGTACTGCCTTTGATGATGAGATGATACAACTACGACCATATTATCTCTGTGAAAACTCGCCAAGAAAGTGCAGAGCACTTGAAGATGTTGTTAGCAGTCTTCGCGAATGTGTTTGATGTAGGTCAGGTAGCATAAGCCCATAAGAGCTAGTGGCACTCGGTGGATTGGTCCTAAACTAAATGCTACGACAATAATGATCTCGGAGTATGGTGCCCATATAAATCATATTGCCTCGCTAATGAACGACTCCGTACGAGCTTCTGACACAGCAAAGCTATCACACAAAGTGGACATGCCAAGTACCTTCTTGGTCTGTCTATCTGTTGATAGACTGACCCCTTGCTCTATAGCTCCTAAGTGCATGTAATTTGATGAGGTGAACTTTCCTACTTACTAAAAGCTTTGAAGGAAAACCAAAAAATTGTCATCTACAAATTTAGGTCAGTGGCCTATGCACGTACAACAGTGTACTCAAAAAGCGCTGAAGAAGGTGGAGAAGAGGATGTATACCAGACACAGGGCTAGGGCTAGGGGGGTTGGGCCATTTTGAACAGCACAAGATGATGTATAGTGATAAGTATACTAGGAATATTGTTCTACAGTGTGTGCTTGCATTCAAAGCAGACTACGGTCTGATCTACAGCCGCCATTTTGAGACATCATTACTGCCCTTGCAACTCAAGGTTTGGCAAAGTTAGTAGGTGAAGAAGAAATGCTGCTATCTGAAGCTGGAGATGCAGATGCTCCTCCTGAAAGCTCTTACTGTACCTAGTAGGTGTGTACGCTTGCTCCAGTGAGAGCTGTAGTGGAGTGTGCTATACAATTGTTTTCCCTGGCTACGGCAGCCTACAGAAGTGTGGTTGCAACTCCTTCACTGCCCCTCTGCAGCCGAGGGGAAAAACTGCTCCATTCCAGTCGAACATTCCGGTCGAACTTTTAATTTCGTTGCCAATATCCAATGGCAAAGTTGAAAGGATATCCTCTCAGCTTAAAACCATTAAAAACAGAGAAAAGGTAGTTTACTTGGCAACAATCTTCTGCACAATTTGCTCTCGCTGAACTCAGATGCAATTCCATTGAAGGACTTTGATCCAGATGAGGCAATTGATTTATGGCGGCAATCAAAGGTCGGACGACCCAACCTACTAGTGCCCTCCTACAAGCACTGATACCATTACTAATACAGACACTGAATCACTCAGAATGTTAATCTGACACACAGCCAGAAATATCAGAACAATGGAATTCTATAATTTCTCAAATTTCTCAATGTCAAATTTTTGTTTAAAATTGTTTTATTTTATTTTTTTGTGGCCACCCAAACTTTGAAGTGGTTGGCTCTTTGGCCGGCCGCCCGAAGAAAATAATTTTTTTAACTCGGTCAGAAGCTGTTATTCCTCAGTTCCTTTGAGGGAAGGAATGTCTCCCTTCTTTAGAAACATTAAGCTTCTCAGTTAGCTCTATTGACTACAACATAGGTAGATCACATTCACTGTCATTAGCATAATGGGCTCTCAGTCAAGAGCAAATATTGAGATTGCTATTTGAACGCTAATTAAAATATGAGCAAACTTCTTTGACGAGATGAAATATGTTAGCTACAACCACCTGACCATAATGGTGTGAAATCAGTTTTTTTTTAATTAACAGGTCTGAACAAAGCTATGGTAAATGGGGGTGTGGCTTCAAGGTCAAAACTAAGGGGGGAAAGGGTTATTCTCTGGCTCCAACACCACATACTCCGTGGTTCATAGCTTACCATATTTTAAAATAGCTTCATTTGTGCACTTTCTTTGGGCACCGACCTTGAGGGCACAGGCAGAACTATCCCCAAGTTACAAGCTCACAAAGTCAAGGACAACAATCTCAAGAATTTTTCATTGGATGTGCTATTACATTCTCCTCACACATAATGTAACTTACGAAAATAAGTATAATGGATTGCCTTGACAACAGAAAAAAGAGAGGGAGGGGAAGAGGATCTGTCCAAAAAGAAACAACTATTTGGAAAACCTTTACAATCATTTCTACAACACCATCAAATAATTATGTTTGTGTGTGTGTGTGTTTACATAAACTTGGTAAAGGGATTTTTATCGTGGGTGTGGTCAAATGGGTGGGTCAATCCAATACAGTTTTTAAAAATTCTTTCTTCCTCCTCCTACTCCCCTCATCTCTACTTCTTCCTTGCATGTATAATCATCTATCTATCTACCCATAGGTACAATGACAGCTGAGGAGACCAGCATAGTCCTACTTGCTATGGTGGATAGTTATATTGTGCATACACTGTAGAGACCAGCATGGCCCTACTTGCTATGGTGGATAGTTATATTGTGCATACACTGTAGAGAACACTGTAGAGACCAGCATAGCCCTACTTGCTATGGTGGATAGTTATAGGTGGATAGTTATATTGTGCATACACTGTAGAGACCAGCATAGCCCTACTTGCTATGGTGGATAGTTATATTGTGCATACACTGTAGAGAACACTGTAGAGACCAGCATAGCTATGGTGGATAGTTATATTGTAGAGACCAGCATAGTCCTACTTGCTATGGTGGATAGTTATATTGTGCATACACTGTAGAGACCAGCATAGCTATGGTGGATAGTTATATGTGCATGCAGAGACTTCATATATTCTTGTTGATGAGGTTGTCATTCCCACCTCTTGTCTTCCTACAGGGAGCTGGATGCAAGTGGCTATTCTTTCCCAACTCCTCCA
The DNA here is from genome assembly GCA_028752905.1 of Cladorhizidae sp. MBARI D1340-BT2. NCBI lineage: Eukaryota > Metazoa > Porifera > Demospongiae > Poecilosclerida > Cladorhizidae > Cladorhizidae sp. MBARI D1340-BT2. The sequence continues at coordinate 19,413,768 of JAQNBH010000009.1, forward strand.
CTTTTAATCCTAGCAGACGAGGCCTCCATTCCCTGCACTCCACATGCATCAAAAAATCTATCCTATTAGCTATAGTCACCTTACAATCCCATCACCGATGTCTACTGATCTTGGTATGACCTTGCAAGCACGCTGGGATATGACTGAAACCCACTGGAATATGACTGAAACCCACTGGAATACGACTGAAACCCACTGGAATACGACTGAAATCCACTGGAATACGACTGACCCACTGGAATACGACTGAAACCCACTGGAATACGACTGACCCACTGGAATACGACTGAAGCCCACTGGAATACGACTGAAACCCACTGGAATACGACTGAAACTCACTGGAATACGACTGAAACTCACTGGAATACGACTGAAACCCACTGGAATACGACTGAAACCCACTGGAATACGACTGACCCACTGGAATACGACTGAAGCCCACTGGAATACGACTGAAACCCACTGGAATACGACTGAAACCCACTGGAATACGACTGACTCACTGGAATACGACTGAAACTCACTGGAATACGACTGAAACCCACTGGAATATGACTGAAACTCACTGGAATACGACTGAAACCCACTGGAATACGACTGAAACCCACTGGAATACGACTGAAACTCACTGGAATATGACTGAAACCCACTGGAATACGACTGAAACCCACTGGAATACGACTGAAACTCGCTGGAATACGACTGAAACCCACTGGAATACGACTGAAACTCACTGGAATATGACTGAAACCCACTGGAATACGACTGAAACCCACTGGAATACGACTGAAACTCACTGGAATATGACTGAAACCCACTGGAATACGACTGAAACCTACTGGAATACGACTGAAACCCACTGGAATACGACTGAAACTCACTGGAATATGACTGAAACTCATGGAATATGACTGAAACCCACTGGAATATGACTGAAACTCACTGGAATATGACTGAAACTCATGGAATATGACTGAAACCCACTGGAATATGACTGAAACTCATGGAATATGACTGAAACCTACTGGAATATGACTGAAACTCACTGGAATATGACTGAAACTCATGGAATATGACTGAAACCTACTGGAATACGACTGAAACTCGCTGGAATACGACTGAAACCCACTGGAATACGACTGAAACTCACTGGAATATGACTGAAACCCACTGGAATACGACTGAAACCCACTGGAATACGACTGAAACCCACTGGAATACGACTGAAACCTACTGGAATACGACTGAAACCCACTGGAATACGACTGAAACTCACTGGAATATGACTGAAACTCATGGAATATGACTGAAACCCACTGGAATACGACTGAAACTCACTGGAATATGACTGAAAGTCATGGAATATGACTGAAACCCACTGGAATATGACTGAAACTCATGGAATATGACTGAAACCCACATGACAACCTTGAGTCTTCTCCTTGGTGGTATCTATTGCCCATAGATGAGGCTGGTTCTAAACTTCAAGGTAAAGAAAGGTCGTTGAAGGAGGAAGGTGCAGCATAAACTAATGCATCAGCTCCTTGTTTCCACTCTTACTGGTCAACCCAACCTTTAAGAATTAGTAAATGGATGCTCTAGGTATTGAGTGGAGAGTGAATAAAAATATAAATGCTAGAGCATGTTGAGGGGCCAGAGTAACTATGTCCATCATCCTTTCTCGTCAGCCATGCAGCCCGTGCTCACCTCCTGTGCAGCATTTGGAGGGCTTGCGGGGGAGGGGCTTGATTGCTATTCCTGGCTGACTTGTTCTGCTATCTGGTAAGGGAGAATCAGCTATCAACCATGCAGCCTGTTCTCGCTTGTGCAACGCAAGTGGGCCAGTCGAGCTACGAATCTGTTGCTAGGCGTTCTCTTGATCACTCTTCACTTTGACAGCCATTCACACTCTTTACATAAGCCCGCATTATTTAAGGCCGGTGGGACACATCCATATTCATATTCTTTACGGGTGAACGTACAGTGCATAGATAGATACGTCATGCGTGAGCAGTACCAAGTTTTCCATCCACCTCCCCACCAGGGGCCCCCGCTTCACCTCCCCATTGGGGGCCTTGCTCCACCTCCCCATTGGGAGCCTTGCTCCACCTCCCCACTAAGGGCCTCACTCCAGCTCCCTACCGGGGGGTCTCACTCCACTCTCCAATAAATAAACCGCAAACAGGAAAAACAAAAAAATATCAAACAAAAATAAAATGCACACACACTTTCAGTTTCTTCATTTTGTTTTGTAGTCAAGGTGTCAGGGTTTTCTGCTGTCTCTGTAATTAATCAACTAAGTAGCACTCTTCTCCTGGGACTCAGTACGTACCATAACTTGTTCTTATTGCTAAGGTTGTGACTCTGCTTCTTGGTGGAGGCTCAGCTATAGGCTCCTTCAAAGACTTGGCAGCAGTTGCACAAGGAAACTCCAGAACCAACCCAACATAGCAGATGTTATTCTACACCTCCTGTCCTAATTAAACATACACACAGGCACAATGGGATTTTTTTTCACCCCAAAACTGGCCACGATAATTGTTAGGAAGTGGCCAGAGTGAGTTGTAGCCGGAGATGTGAGCTTTGCTTTCTGGAATTTTGAGGTCCACCATTTTGAAATGTGGTTCAAACCAATATAGAAAGTGCTCGAGTACTACACACTATTTGTGGTGAGCGCTGCTAGAAACAAACTCAAAGCATGTGTGGTGAGCATGTGTGGCGAGCATGCATGGCGAGCATGTGTGGTGAGCATGTGTGGCGAGCCTGCGTGGCGAGCATGGGAGGCGAGCATGGGAGTGAGCTGGAGCCCTTGTCAAGCAGATGTTCCGTGTCTATATTTGTAGAAGTCCTGGTATTTGAATGGTGTGGTTTTCAGCTGACTTCATTAAAGTGCCAAAGCTTTGTATTTTAATAAGATTTTGTTTCTTTTGGCCCAACGTTCCAACCGAATGCTTCAGCTTCATCAGGTGAAGACCAAAGCATTCGCTTTGAAAGCTGGCCAAAAAAAACAAAGAAAGAAAAAATCTTCAGTAATCTTAGCCTTGTCATTGTTAGATTGCATTCCCTGGCCCTAGCTACTGGCCTAACCCTAGCTACCGTAGTTACTGCCCTAACCCTAGCATTGTTTGATTGCACTCCATTGCCCTAGCTACTGCCCTAACCCAAGCATGGTTAGATTGCATTGCTCAAGCCATTGCCCTAGCTACTGCCCTAACCCAAGCATGGTTAGATTGCATTGCTCAAGCCATTGCCCTAGCTACTGCCCTAACCCTAGCATGGTTAGATTGCATTGCTCAAGCAATTACCCTAGCTACTGCCATGGCCAACCTTCAGTACCATCTCATCATGTCATCTGATGATGCAATGCAATTCTGATGTGGGACAGTAGCCGAGCATTGTGTATATATTTAATGTTCCTCGTGTGTCCCCAACTGGTGCTGAGGTGCACAACCTCTTGCCTTGCACAGTGTGGGCAGGCCGACTCTGATGCAGCCAGTGGAAGCATGTCTGGAAGATGAGGTTTTTCTGAGAGCTTGAAGCAGCTCCCGCTGAAGGTGGGAAGCACACCATGAGTGAAGTCACCAGCCAGTGCTTGCTACGACAGTATTGCCAGAGGACTGGAGGGGAGGCCATGCAGAAGCCGACAAGAAAATCAGACGTCTTGTGAAAGAAATAATTTCTCCTGACACTTTTAAGAATTCAGTATATCCTTGTAAAACATGAGCTCACACCTCACCTCTGCACACCAACTAAACTAATGCAGCCAATCCTCTCCATGCACACACCTCACCTCTGCACACCAACTAAACTAATGCAGCCAATCCTCTCCATGCACACACCTCACCTCTGCACACCAACTAAACTAATGCAGCCAATCCTCTCCATGCACACACCTCACCTCTGCACACCAACTAAACTAATGCAGCCAATCCTCTCCATGCACACACCTCACCTCTGCACACCAACTAAACTAATGCAGCCAATCCTCTCCATGCACACACCTCACCTCTGCACACCAACTAAACTAATGCAGCCAATCCTCTCCATGCACACACCTCACCTCTGCACACCAACTAAACTAATGCAGCCAATCCTCTCCATGCACACACCTCACCTCTGCACACCAACTAAACTAATGCAGCCAATCCTCTCCATGCACACACCTCACCTCTGCACACCAACTAAACTAATGCAGCCAATCCTCTCCATGCTCACTGTTGAAGAGAGAAGCAGCATCAAGTGAAGTAGTCCATGCAAGGAACTGTACTTTGACTTTGCCAAATCTGATGCATTTCTACACCCTCAGGACAAATCCACCTCCTTGTCGAGGAATTTAATAGCCGCCTTAATGAGACTCTGACATCCTGACAGCTACTAACCATGCATCAACCTCTTGTGTAGCCAGCTCTCTTCCCCTTGATCTTCGAATCAGCAGCCTTTTTCTCAGTCTTTCTCTTCACCATGACAACCACTTCAAGCCCATTTCATCTCCTCTTCACCATGACAACCATTTTCAGCCCGTTTCATCTAAGGTGGGCGTGAGCCGTTCATACCAATTACGTGTGAAAGTACATACAAGGCCAGCCAGCCAGAGCCACATGTACCATGCATTTGCAGACCTCCATGAAGGACATAACCAAAGTTTTATCCAGCTCCAATGAGGCAATGCCAGATTTGTATATTGTGGTCTGATTTGTAAATTGTGGTCAAATCATGTCATATGCACTAGAAACAAATGAAGCACCTCACACCCGCTCACCTCGCCGAACCTTTTGTTTCCTGCCTTCGTATTTGTAAATAGTTACCCATATGGTAAGTGTACATTATCTTCTTGAGGATGTCTGTCATGTCTGGCCGCACAGCCCTGGTGCCTGCACACAGCCAGCATGGACTACCTCATTGCCTCACTCATAGTGTCTTTGTCATCTGCGTGACCTTCCCTCTGACATTTCCATTGACTGCAAACACTACAACCTGATGGCCTCACTCCTAGTGAGAGCTGCCCACCTTCCAAGCACAACTAAGAGCGAGCTCATCAGCCAGTGTTTTGCTGGCTGGTGGAGTTGTCTGAGCACTGAAGGGAAAGACAATGAAGAAGCTGGTAAGAAGTCCAAACATCATGGGAGAGGCCATCAGGCATGCACTATAGCTGATAGTAAGGTCAGACTTTTTTTAAAGATGTTTAGCACTTTTAATCTGTTTATGAGTTCTCGACCATTAGCACATCTCTCGGCTACATTCTGGCCGTTCCCCTTCCTCTAAATAGCAAACGTGTAGCCTGTTCTCTGTCGCACTCTCGATGCCTGGCCGTGCAGGCAAGAGATCGTGTTTTGACCATGGCAAGCTTACTTAGTTTCTACACCCTCGTGACAGATGGTGTAGCCACCTCCATAGCTATTGTGGGGAATTGAGTGGCTGAGTCGTAATGAACATCTGTGTCCTAGCCCTGGCAGCCACTGCAGCCTGTCGACTTCCCCATGCAGCACTTGCCTCGATCCTCCAATCAGCCGGCCAATTCTCTTGATCTTTCTTCATCAAGACGACAAGTTTCTTGTTTACGAAAGCCTGTTTTATTTAAGGCGGGTGAGCCGCTCATATTTCTACCGGTGGACGCATGGTGCATGGCTTGGTACGTAGATACATCACAGATATGGCCATGCACAGCAGAACAAAATGTCTGTCCCACTCCCCAGCGAGGAAATGCTTCGCCGGCACGTCATATGGCGTGTATTATCATTGTTTATCTTGTGCACCACACCATGTATCATGTAACCATGTGTCATGTGATATATATCATGTGACCATGTATCATGATATGTATCATGATATGTATCATGTGATATGTATCATGTGATATGTATCATATGACCATGTATTATGTTACCACCAGGAATCATAACTTAGTTCCATCTGCTAAATAATAATAATGAATGTCATGGTGATGATGTGATGATGATGTGTGGTGATGTGATGGTGATGGTGATGATGTGATGATAATGACGATAATAATAATATAATACACCTTGTCTGTCCGTCCGTTAGTCTGTCACGGTTAAAGATTTAAAAATTATTCCGTTGTCTTGACTGTTGTCTTGACTACATGGGATCCTGGGAAACTGTCCGTCCGTCGTGTGTGCATCAGGTGATATGCATGTGCATCAAGACGGAGTCCTGAAGAAGGTGCCTGCAGAATGGCTACTCCGAGAGCTGCACAGCTGAACAATAACTACACAGCATGTAACAGAAGGCAGGAGAGCTGCAGAAGAAAGACGGAGAAGGAGAAGGCAGCAGCAAGTGAGACTGCACGAGAAACTGCAAGAAAAGTCAATTGGGAGAAGCCTACGAGTTCACTTAATTGGTATATACCAACAGAGAAGCTGAGGATCTATCCGAGAACAAGTGACACTTCACAGAGCAGAAATTTCAGCAGGTGCATGGGATGAGAGAGCAGCAAACATTGGTAAGTGGAGAGAACTGAAGGCTGCATTCAGCATCAAGAGCTCAGGCAAGCAATGCCTCACCAAAAACATCATAATTTTAGCTAATACATGTGTTACCCCTTTTAGCATATAGGTATAAAATAAATTCACTAAACAACAAAGAATAGATGATTTGAAGGATCCTCTTGTGAATCCTAAGCACTAATATGCGGTGAGAAGAAAAATGCTTTCAAACACAACACAAACCACTTTATTGCAATGACCTTCTCAGTAATCAACTTGAAATATATTCTCTCGATGTTTCGACTAGACGCTTTAGCCTTCCTTGCAGGGCTTCTGCAAGTACTCACTAGTAATAATAATAATAATAATAATAATGATAATAACAGAGAGCAATCGTCTACTGTGTTAGTGCTGCTACAGGTGGCAGAGTTGTTGAACCTTTTCTCCGAGTCAGCAAGAAGCAGAGGTCTGGATGGCCATGTATCCACTAGCTCACAAAGAGAGCCATTTGCTTTCAGCCCACGTAGAAGAAAGACTTTAAAAGGGTTAGAATGCTTAGACTAGGAACTAAAACGACCGAGGCAGCTCACGTCATATCCTAATTATCCAATGGGGGAAGAAGGGGGCACACACAGACGGCAGCCTTCACACCGTATACCCACTGGACAAGGATCTGAAACAACATGAGATGGTCAAAGAAAAGTTTGAGGGCCATTTTGTGAAAGGGTGAAACAAATTTTCCGGAGTAGGAAAAGGTTAATAACAGGGAGCAGGAGTGCAGCAAGGGTTAATAACAGGGAGCAGGAGTGCAGCAAGGGTTAATAACAGGGAGCAGGGGTGCAGCGAGGGTTAATAACAGGGAGCAGGAGTGCAGCGAGGGTTAATAACAGGGAGCAGGAGTGCAGCGAGGGTTAATAACAGGGAGCAGGAGTGCAGCGAGGGTTAATAACAGGAGCAGGAGTGAGACAGTCGATGCATATTCCTCGCAGCACCATTGGGGGATAACAGAACACCATGGGCACCAGACAATCAGGGACGGAATGGTCGCTGGTATCCAGGTCTCGGGGTGGTGAGAGAAGTTGCACTTAATTAATCACTTTCTGGACAACTGTAACTCCTGAGAAAGCAGCTGACCTGGGTACAGGGTACAGCAACCAATGGCCGCCAAGCAACAACAGAACTCGGCAGAAGAAGAGGGTGAACAAATTGTTGGTGAGCTATGGTGGTTGGTACCAAACACAGCTGGCAAGCAAATAAAGACATTCCATATAAGGAAATAGATCCCTGCGGAAAAATAGCCGTGATATTTTGCGAGTGGCCTTCCAACATCTTGCACACAGTATTTGTAGTGATTACATCATCAACAACTGCACACGTGCTGACTCAGCAATATCTGCAGCTCCAGTAGAAAGCCATTATGTCCATCCTTCAGTATGGTAGAAAGAGAAATGGTGTTCTTCCTCCTCAACCTGAAGATGTTCCCCGAGAGGTTGCAGCTTCTACTGTACAAGCAGCAATGGCTATGTTGAAGAATTGCTACAAGGAAGAAGGCGCTCCTAGAGTCACTGCAGCTACTAAACTAAGTTGGACATTAGCAGGTTTGCTTTCCTGTATGGAAATCCAGGCAGCCATGAACTCCTCCCCCCCCCCTCCCCCCTCATTATTTTAACAGAACTTCAGTACTTTCGCTAAGTTATCCCTGCCCAATTAGTTCCTTATATGGTAACATGGAAGGGGGTTGGGATTGTACTGATACACATTCCCACATGTAAGGTCTTTCTCTGCACAGAACTGCGTGGATGTCAGCCATCTTAAATATGACCAGATCACCGGTCCTCAACAAGAATGGGCTGGTGCGTGCACATGTAAGAGGAAATGATCATCACTCATCGCTCATCCCAAACAATGCCCGGCATTGCCCTAGTAAATGGAACTTTGCACTGTACCACAGACAAGGTTGGAGCCAAGGGTGAAATGCTACCCAAAACAAGTGGTCAGAACAGAAGATGGATGCTCAATTATACACTTGACCATGCTAAGATAAGGAGAGGGGGAGGGGATATATGCACTGTAGAGCCAGAAGTGTTGATGGAGGATTAAATTTGACCTACTGGCAGTCACATCCACCAAACTAAACTAAAACAACAACCACCAATACCAAACACACTCACTGACTGTATCCATGACGATCATCACCGCCAAGTTTTAACACCGTCAATTATCATTCGACGTCCTTATCGTCAAATATTTTGACTGGGAATAATTCTGGCTACATGGTGTACCAAGTGTGAGTGCAGCGTCTACAAAGCTGCCCACAAAATAATACATTACTTTCTGTTGTGTGGAAAATCACTTGGAATAGAAATAGAAGAAATAGCAAGTCCAACAGGAGAAATGGCAAGTCCAACAGGAGAAATAGCAAGTCCAACAGGGTGTCCATTCCATATGAAGTTGACCATAAGTCAAAAAAAAATCTTGCACAGTCACTGACTCTGACTTGGCTGAGAAATATCTGAGAGTACCTCTATATCAATATGTATGAACATGTACATGACTTTAGGTTTCAACTCTTAAGGTTTCTGAGATATGGCCCTCCATAATTTGGAGGCAGGTCAAGCACTCCCGAATCGTGAATATTCATTTACAGGGAGGTCTGGAGGCCAGTATCTGGGGAGTTTTGGGCTGAAAATTGCTACCAGAGGGTAATTTGGACTAAACAGTTCATGTGATAGACTCAAGTGGCAGTGAAGAAGTAAGCACATACGTATATATGCTCATGACTGTGTACCCATACACTAGAAATGACAGCAATTTCTTCTGAATGCGGGCAGTGACTAGAGGAGAAGGCTTATCAAACCTTGCACCTGTCCTTGTGTAGTGTGGGTACAGAGACGAGCCATATTGTGTTCTGCAATGGCACCCAGCAGGCCATGCTGGCTAGTCAAGCTTTTCAGTGTTGACCAAACCAGCCACTGATTTATAGAAAAAAACTTCACTCCAGGAACATTCTTACATGACCAATCCTATATAAGGTATGAGAGTGTAACCCTCCAGCGTAGCCTGAAGGCTGGCTCGCGGCAACCAATCGTTTCACTGCACCTCCAATGCTGTTGCATGGACCCTTGCAAGGTGACGTGGCAAAAACTACCACTCTACACCAAGCCTGTGATCTTTCTGATGAAGACAGAGAATTGTGAACTTTTTGTATTGATTTGCCACTCCATCACTAAACTAGAGAAGAAGACGAGATGTTTTAAGAAGGTTAGTAGTTAAACTCTGACATAAGATACCACTGTATTAGTGGGTGCATGTACAGTTGTGGTGCATGCTTTAGACTACCACTGTATTAGTGAGTGCATGTACAGTTGTGGTGCATGCTTTAGACTACCACTGTATTAGTGAGTGCATGCACAGTTGTGGTGCATGCTTTAGACTACCACTGTATTAGTGGGTGCATGTACAGTTGTGGTGCATGCTTTAGACTACCACTGTATTAGTGAGTGCATGTACAGTTGTGGTGCATGCTTTAGACTACCACTGTATTAGTGGGTGCATGTACAGTTGTGGTGCGTGCTTTAGACTACCACTGTATTAGTGAGTGCATGTACAGTTGTGGTGCATGCTTTAGACTACCACTGTATTAGTGAGTGCATGCACAGTTGTGGTGCATGCTTTAGACTACCACTGTATTAGTGAGTGCATGCACAGTTGTGGTGCATTAGGCAGTCAGATATCATACAAATGCTCAGAAGCTGTCAAGCTGATTTGAAGTACATGATGAGTGGGTAAAGGGTCGCTGTGGGCATCGTTCCAGTGAAACTCTTGCCCTTCCCTCACCGTATGATGAAGCTTTAGTTCTCAGCAAAATCTAACGCTTGATCCTACTCGAGAGCTCCATTAACCTTGCTGAGGTAACTAGATTGTGCCTTTGCTACGAAGTGGTGTTGTCAGAGGGAATCAAATGATCAGCATTACAATAGCATATGATCTCAGGAAATGCAACCGGTTCATTAATCTGATCCTACAGTATAATAACTGGTACATCTTAGGGAAAGTGGGTGTGGCATCTTAAACGTGATAAAATACTGCTTTCTGAAACTTCTGGCTTTGTCACAAGGCAAGTAGGAGACACATGTGTTCTCGTGCCCTCTTCAAGGCTATAATGTGAGAGACTAATGTCAGGGGCACCTCATAATGTGTGATCAGGGGGAGCTGTGTGTCGGTATTTTACAAAATTATGTAACGGTAAAGGAGATGACAAGTTGAAATCTTAAAGAAATAGAGGCAAGATGGTATAATTATGTGGGGAGTTTCATTACCGTGGGTAACTGCCCACATGGTGAACCTGCCAGCCACTCCCTTTTACCTCATTCCAGAGGCTCTTAACTCCTAACTGAAGACATGGTTATAGTCAATCTTCCAACTACAGGCAGACCTGTTCAGACATAAAAGGAATCCGACATCATTAACCTGACCCCTGATAGGGAGCACTTAAAAATTGAATTTTTTACTTACTCTCATGGAAAAAAACAGGGGACCAATAACTCAGAAATGAGAAACCAATTCTGATAACAGATTCTGAAATCTTGAGTCAAAATTACATTAAGTAGCAATTTTCAGCCAAAAGCTAGGGCTAGGGCTAGGGCTATGATTAATTTCCAAGATACTAGCCTCCCAAAACACCTATAAATGAACGTTTGCGATTCAAGAGTGCAAAAGTTGGCGTAACCCTTGATTTTGGAGGGCCATATCTCAGAACCCCCCGAGTTGAAACCTTTCCCCCCTTCATGTGTTCGTTATACACTGTACATATGGAGGCACTCCCAGGAAGAAGAAAAATTAAGCCAAATCTGTAACCATGGAAGCTCTAGTTGAGTTCATATGGAATGACCACACAGCTTTCAGTCCTTTGGGGAAAAGTGCGGGCTATACTTCACAAATGCCATTTCCCTACGGACAATTGCACAAAGACAGCTGTGGTTGGGGTCATGAATTCCTGTTACATCACTTAGGCCTTCAGGAGCCATGAGGTGATTACCATTATAATAACACATCAGTACAATTGGTCCTCTCCGTCCTTCTCTCCCACCTCTCATTATCAACATGATGGAGTGTATCACGGAGCCAGGCAGCGTATACATGGTCCATGATGAGCAGTGTACACTCTGCCAGAACCCCCTAGTTCCATTCTGAGCAGTCATTCATCAAGTGGAGGGTCTCAAGGCCAACACGAGAAATGTAGAGAAGAGGGTGCATGAACTCCATAGCATCATAGTTAGCAATCTTTTGGCAATAGAATTCTCGGTAATGGAAAAACCGTGCAAAGGTTACATGCACCCAAAATTAGGACCTCAATCTAATTTTTTTAAAGTGAAATCACTGGATACCTCATGGACTAACTCAATCTGAGGCTGCCAGGAACAACTAAAGATTTAATTGTGTAGTTTAGTGCAGCAAGCCATGATGAAGAGAGAGATGGGGGACAAGCCATGATGAAGAGAGAGATGAGGGACAAGCCATGATGAAGAGAGAGATGAGGGACAAGCCATGATGAAGAGAGAGATGAGGGACAAGCCATGATGAAGAGAGAGATGGGGGACAAGCCATGATGAAGAGAGAGATGAGGGACAAGCCATGATGAAGAGAGAGATGAGGGACAAGTCATGATGAAGAGAGAGATGAGGGGACAAGCCACGATGAAGAGAGAGATGGGGGACAAGCCATGATGAAGAGAGAGATGGGGACAAGCCATGATGAAGAGAGAGATGAGGGACAAGCCATGATGGAGAGAGATGAGGGACAAGCCATGATGAAGAGAGAGATGAGGGACAAGCCATGATGGAGAGAGATGAGGGACAAGCCATGATGAAGAGAGAGATGAGGGACAAGCCATGATGAAGAGAGAGATGAGGGACAAGCCATGATGGAGAGAGATGAGGGACAAGCCATGATGAAGAGAGAGACGGGGGACAAGACATGATGAAGAGAGAGACGGGGGACAAGCTATGATGAAGAGAGAGATGAGGGACAAGCCATGATGAAGAGAGAGATGGGGGACAAGCCATGATGAAGAGAGAGATGAGGGACAAGCCATGATGAAGAGAGAGATGGGGGACAAGCCATGATGGAGAGAGAGATGAGGGACAAGCCATGATGAAGAGAGAGATGGGGGACAAGCCATGATGAAGAGAGAGATGAGGGACAAGCCATGATGAAGAGAGAGATGCCATGATGAAGAGAGAGATGAGGGACAAGCCATGATGAAGAGAGAGATGAGGGACAAGCCATGATGAAGAGAGAGATGAGGGACAAGCCATGATGGAGAGAGAGATGAGGGACAAGCCATGATGGAGAGAGAGATGAGGGACAAGCCATGATGAAGAGAGAGATGAGGGACAAGCCATGATGAAGAGAGAGATGAGGGACAAGCCATGATGGAGAGAGAGATGAGGGACAAGCCATGATGGAGAGAGAGATGAGGGAAGGAAGAAAAGAACACATCAACAGAATTTGAACGTAGAAACTTTAATTCAGTTTATGAATTCGACCTTTCAACTCTTTCCAGTCGGCTAGACCTCCAAGCCCTTTGAAGTGGCCACCGATACCCAGATCCTACCCATTGCATGCTTTCCATATAGCCACAACACACACACACGGGTGGGAGGATTCCAAGTGGTCCTGTCTAGACATAGGCAAGATGAAGGAGTTTTATTCCACATTTTTCCTACCTGATGTTCCATGACCCATGCCTGGAGCAGGGAGAGCCAGCACGAGCTCTTTGATGTGCTGCATCAAGCCTTATCAGTGGTTCCATCAAGAGAGAATTATGCGGTTTTGGGTGATCACAAAGAACGGGCAGGTTCATGGGAAGAGGATGATGATTGGTGGCGTGCTAGAGGCCTACATGGTATAATGAGCTGAACGAGGCTGGGAAGATTTGCTCTCTTCTCTATCAGTGAAGCCAGGTGTGTACCACCTGGTTCCAGAAGAACCTCCACAAGCAGACCTGGCGACTCCCAGATGAAAGGTAAAGTGGCAGTGTATTGATAGTGCTAAGTGAGGCAAACCCTTAGAAGAGATGTACTGATGCTTCAGTGATGTGTGGTGCAGAGTGCGATACACACCATCAAATCCCGAAGATGAAGCTGTTGGTTGGGAAGAAGCAGATGTTTTGTAGGCCAAGAGATGGACCCAGCACAAGACGAACCAAACTGTAGGAGCTAGTGTGGATGGGAGAGGACAGGTGGCAACTAGAGGGAGCTAGTGTGGATGGGAGAGGACAGGTGGCAACTAGAGGGAGCTAGTGTGGATGGGAGAGGACAGGTGGCAACTAGAGGGAGCTAGTGCGGATGGGAGAGGACAGGTGTCAACTAGAGGGAGCTAGTGTGGATGGGAGAGGACAGGTGGCAACTAGAGGGAGGTGGTGTGGATGGGAGAGGACAGATGGCAACTAGAGGGAGCTAGTGTGGATGGGAGAGGACAGGTGGCAACCAGAGGGAGCTGGGAGAGGACAGGTGGCAGCTAGAGAGAGGTGGTGTGGATGGGAGAGGACAGGTGGCAACTAGAGGGAGCTAGTGTGGATGGGAGAGGACAGGTGGCAACTAGAGGGAGGTGGTGTGGATGGGAGAGGACAGGTGGCAACTAGAGGGAGCTAGTGTGGATGGGAGAGGACAGGTGGCAACTAGAGGGAGCTAGTGTGGATGGGAGAGGACAGGTGGCAACTAGAGGAAGGTGGTGTGGATGGGAGAGGACAGGTGGCAACTAGAGGGAGCTAGTGTGGATGGGAGAGGACAGATGGCAACTAGAGGGAGCTAGTGTGGATGGGAGAGGACAGGTGGCAACTAGAGGGAGCTAGTGTGGATGGGAGAGGACAGGTGGCAACCAGAGGGAGCTAGTGTGGATGGGAGAGGACAGGTGGCAACTAGAGGGAGCTAGTGTGGATGGGAGAGGACAGGTGGCAACTAGAGGGAGGTGGTGTGGATGGGAGAGGACAGATGGCAACTAGAGGGAGCTAGTGTGGATGGGAGGACAGGTGGCAACCAGAGGGAGCTAGTGTGGATGGGAGAGGACAGGTGGCAACTAGAGGGAGCTAGTGTGGATGGGAGAGGACAGGTGGCAACTAGAGGGAGGTGGTGTGGATGGGATAAGTTGCAAGGGTGCTGCAGGAGAGGAGAGGTTGCAGAAACTGGCTGAGAAAGTGTTGCCTGTATCTCAATGTACTATCAGCAAGTGGAGGGGCTGTGCCGATGTGATCTTCACCATGCATTAGCCGGTGGAGAAGTCGTGACAGCCTAAAGGCAAGCTGTTTGTGACCTTTATTGCCGTGGCTAGGGCTATCTAGCTGGCAATCATGACAACAGAAGAATCCCTAAGTATGTCCTGCTGGGCTGGTTGACTTCACCTCGTCCCCAAGGAGTGGGGCGTAGGAGAAGATGGAGGGATAGGATCAGAAGGAGATCAAAGCATGTAACACAAGGCCAACTCTAGAGGTATCTATGCAGGAGGTTAGGCTAGACTGACAAGGATGTATTTGTATATTTTGTGGGGGGGGGGGGGGTGCAGGATAAAAATAGTGAATGTAGCCGGGTCTTAGTGAATCATTAGTGGAATTCCCCTAAAGGTATCACATGGCCTGCAAATTACCATAGCTAAAGTAGTAGTGGCTACCATGTCAGCTGGCACTGTAGCACCATACATATGTTCTGCACTAATGACATTCCAGCTACACGGGGAAAACTTGGTTATTTTTGCCGCAAATATTTTCTCCCTCCACCTACTGTGAAAAAGCATATGATTCGTGTGACTAAGGCTAGGCATGGAGTGTTGTGCAGAGCCACAGGCCACAGCACAGGCTTCAGGACAGGCAGTTATGTGAGGTTGTGTTTGTGAAGAGCTCCAGAAGAGAGTGACAGAAGGGGAGTCGACAATCTGACCACACCTGACCACGCTAAGGTCTGATTTATATACCAAAATGTAGCCCATTCAATATGCTTTCTGCTGGTATTTTTGTATTGCTAAACATGTCTTTCTTGTGAAACTGTAGTTTGGAATGTGAAGTGAGATCACCCCACTAACTCCATTACAAGTGCTACTTTCCAGCATCCAGTCTTGAGTGGCTATAGCAACTGTGATTGCTAGAGCGATGCAAGCACTAGCGAGTTAAGAAAGGGATTTTTGAAGACATGTCTTATATAGCAGGCGGTATATAACAGGCTCACGCGAGTCTTAGCGTCTCATTATTCCTGATAAAGGCTAGAGCATCTAGTCGGAACGTCGAGAGAATACAATTTCAAGTTGATTATTGAGAAGGTTATTGTAATGTCTTATACGTCGACTTGCGTTCATATGAAGCAGGGACTTAATTATACAATACAAGCACTAAAGAACCTTGTGGTTCCCACTTGGGAGCTCCATAGATTCTGCACACTTCACTGTGCTCTCTATTGATACTAAAAATGTTGCATAAACTGTGCCAAAGCTACAAAATGTGAGCGCCTGAACTGCTGCAGTTGTGGTTCCTGATTTTTAAGTGCTAGCCATTAGAGGATTCCCTCCTCTACAAAAGTGTCATCGCTAAAACGCGACAAATTAGGCAAGTGTGGGCGCTGAAAATCAATTTTCTTGCGACAGGAAATATTTCTATTTTCACACTATTTTCACAGTTATTATAGCACTTGACTGGATGCTGGAAAGCAGCACTCCTAATGGAGTTTGTGGGGTGATTTCACTTCACATTACAACTTGCAGTTCCACAAGAAAGACATGTATAGCAAAACAAAAGTACCACCAGAAAGCATATTTAATGGGCTACATTTTGGTATATAAATCATGACCATAGCATGAATGTGTGCAAAGATATGGTACTTTATAACAAAACCGTGCATTTTCAGACCTTTCACCCACTCCCACTATGGGCTTCATTCAGGACAGGCAGCTAGGGAGGTGGTCTGAGGTTGCTTGAGGAGCTCCAGAAGAGAGAGAGGTAAGAAGAGCCACAGGCCACAGCACAGACTTCACAGGCAGCTAGAGAGGTGGTGTGTGGGTACTTTGAGGAGCTCCAGAAGAGGCACAAGGGTGTGCCTGAGATACAGAAACTGTGGGGGAGCAGTGGGCAGCGGCCCAGTGTTGGGAATGCAGATGGTTCCGCAGCAGAGGTCGACTAGAGCCCACTGGTACACAGGAACATGACATGCAAAGGATGGAGCTTGAACTCCGTTAACTTTGTTACCCGAATAGAATGTGGTAGTGCGATCATTAGTGACAGCAATCAAACAGGACAGGATGTACGTATGTGTGCATCTAGCCATGTGGGCATCTTGTGTATGTATGCATGTGGGCATCATGTGTGTATGCATGCATGTGGGCATCATGTGTGTATGGGCATCATGTGTGTATGCATGCATGTGGGCATCATGTGTGTATGCATGCATGTGGGCATCATGCTTGTATGCATGCATGTGGGAATCATGTGTGTATGCATGCATGTGGGCATCATGCTTGTATGCATGCATGTGGGCATCATGTGTGTATGCATGCATGTGGGCATCGTGTGTGTATGCATGCATGTGGGCATCATGTGTGTATGCATGCATGTGGGCATCATGTGTGTATGCATGCATGTGGGCGTGTGTGTATGCATGCATGTGGGCATCATGTGTGTATGCATGCATGTGGGCATCGTGTGTATGCATGCATGTGGGCATCATGCTTGTATGCATGCATGTGGGCATCATGTGTGTATGCATGCGTGTGGGCATCATGCTTGTATGCATGCATGTGGGCATCATGTGTGTATGCATGCATGTGGGCATCGTGTGTATGCATGCATGTGGGTATCATGCTTGTATGCATGCATGTGGGCATCGTGTGTATGCATGCATGTGGGCATCGTGTGCATGCATGCATGTGGGCATCGTGCTTGTATGTATGCATGTGGGCATCATGTGTGTATGCATGCATGTGGGCATCATGCTTGTATGCATGCATGTGGGCATCATGTGTGTATGCATGCATGTGGGCATTGTGTGTGTATGCATGCATGTGGGCATCATGCTTGTATGCATGCATTTGGGCATCATGTGTGTATGCATGCATGTGGGCATCGTGTGTGCATGCATGCATGTGGGCATCATGTGTATATGCATGCATGTGGGCATCATGTGTGTATGCATGCATGTGGGCATCGTGTGTGTATGCATGCATGTGGGCATCATGTGTGTATGCATGCATGTGGGCATCATGTGTGTATGCATGCATGTGGGCATCGTGTGTGTATGCATGCATGTGGGCATCATGCTTGTATGCATGCATGTGGGCATCATGTGTGTATGCATGCATGTGGGCATCATGTGTGTATGCATGCATGTGGGCATCGTGCTTGTATGCATGCATGTGGGCATCGTGTGTGTATGCATGCATGTGGGCATCATGCTTGTATGCATGCATGTGGGAATCATGTGTGTATGCATGCATGTGGGCATCATGCTTGTATGCATGCATGTGGGCATCATGTGTGTATGCATGCATGTGGGCATCGTGTGTGTATGCATGCATGTGGGCATCATGTGTGTATGCATGCATGTGGGCATCATGTGTGTATGCATGCATGTGGGCATCATGCTTGTATGCATGCATGTGGGCATCATGTGTGTATGCATGCATGTGGGCATCATGTGTGTATGTATGCATGTGGGCATCATGTGTGTATGCATGCATGTGGGCATCGTGTGTGTATGCATGCATGTGGGCATCATGCTTGTATGCATGCATGTGGGCATCATGTGTGTATGCATGCATGTGGGCATCGTGTGTGTATGCATGCATGTGGGCATCATGTGTGTATGCATGCATGTGGGCATCGTGTGTGTATGCATGCATGTGGGCATCATGCTTGTATGCATGCATGTGGGCATCATGTGTGTATGCATGCATGTGGGCATCATGCTTGTATGCATGCATGTGGGCATCATGTGTGTATGCATGCATGTGGGCATTGTGTGTGTATGCATGCATGTGGGCATCATGCTTGTATGCATGCATGTGGGCATCATGTGTGTATGCATGCATGTGGGCATCATGTGTGTATGCATGCATGTGGGCATCATGTGTGTATGCATGCATGTGGGCATCATGTGTGTATGCATGCATGTGGGCATCATGTGTGTATGCATGCATGTGGGCATCATGCTTGTATGCATGCATGTGGGCATCATGTGTGTATGCATGCATGTGGGCATCATGTGTGTATGTATGCATGTGGGCATCATGTGTGTATGCATGCATGTGGGCATCGTGTGTGTATGCATGCATGTGGGCATCATGCTTGTATGCATGCATGTGGGCATCATGTGTGTATGCATGCATGTGGGCATCGTGTGTGTATGCATGCATGTGGGCATCATGTGTGTATGCATGCATGTGGGCATCGTGTGTGTATGCATGCATGTGGGCATCGTGTGTGTATGCATGCATGTGGGCATCATGCTTGTATGCATGCATGTGGGCATGCATGCATGTGGGCATCATGTGTGTATGCATGCATGTGGGCATCATGCTTGTATGCATGCATGTGGGCATCGTGTGTGTATGCATGCATGTGGGCATCGTGTGTGTATGCATGCATGTGGGCATCATGCTTGTATGCATGCATGTGGGCATCATGCTTGTATGCATGCATGTGGGCATCATGTGTGTATGCATGCATGTGGGCATCGTGTGTGTATGCATGCATGTGAGCATCATGTGTGTATGCATGCATGTGGGCATCATGTGTGTATGCATGCATGTGGGCATCGTGTGTGTATGCATGCATGTGGGCATCGTGCTTGTATGCATGCATGTGAGCATCATGTGTGTATGCATGCATGTGGGCATCTTGTGTATGCATGCATGTGGGCATCATGTGTGTATGCATGCATGTGGGCATCTTGCGCATATAGAATTGGAAATCACAATATAAATTTATTGATCAGAAGGATTTCTTCTTAAATTTTCGTCTATCTTTTCAAAATTGCTCAAAATCCCAACGCAGTCGAGCCATTTCTTTCTGGTTGCTATAATACTAACTAAGAACAAGCTGAGAACATGCCCTAGATTCTGCTGCCTGGGTATGTGGCCCTGGCCTGACATTGGCACCGTCACAACAAACATCTCCTACATGGCAGGACTAGTTAAGTATGACCCTCTATGTGCACACATATCATACCATAGCACCTCTACGTGGCAGGACCAGTTAAGTATGACCCTCTATGTGCACACATATCATACCATAGCACCTCCACATGGCAGGAGCAGTTAAGTATGACCCTCTATGTGCACACATACCATACCATAGCACCTCCACATGGCAGGAGCAGTTAAGTATGACCCTCTATATGCACACATACCATACCATAGCACCTCTGCATGGCAGGACCAGTTAAGTATGACCCTCTATATGCACACATACCATACCATAGCACCTCTGCATGGCAGGACCAGTTAAGTATGACCCTCTATATGCACACATACCATACCATAGCACCTCTACATGGCAGGACCAGTTAAGTATGACCCTCTATATGCACACATACCATACCATAGCACCTCTGCATGGCAGGACTAGTTAAGTATGACCCTCTATGTGCCCACATACCATACCATAGCTTACACTACTGGCTGCCATTGCTCGACTTTGTGGTTGGACAAGTTTCAATTCAAACTGCTCGGAATCACAAACTGCTCGGAATCAATCTCAAAGGGGAAAAAATACAGTGTTCTAAATACTTAAAGATGTTCAGGTCCCTCCCAACCCTTCCCCCCCCCAACCTGTATGACAACTATGGTGAGTGTGTGTATGTGCATGTGTAAGTGTATGTGCGTGCGTGCGTGCGTGCATGTATGTGTGTATGTATGTGTGTACGCAAGTAAGTGTAGTAATGGTCTTGAGTAAAAGCTGATTGGCTAGCAGACGGGTGCTTATCATGTAAATTGGCAAGAAAACGAGCGCAAAACAAAGAGATGCCCCTAACAACCACCCTGCCCATGCCTAACAACCATCCTGCTTGCATACCCAGACATTCTGTGGGTTCGTTGTTTAGTGAGGGCATATTCTATCTCTATACGTACACACAACAAGCAACTGGGGCTTGTAGAGAATGGCTGACGACTGAGGTGTGGCACAGGACAGTCTTGAGTGGGTCACACGCCAGCATCATACAGGACGATCGAGGTGCATCACAGAACAGTCTGTCTTGAGAGGGTCACATGCCAGCATCATACATGATGATCGAGGTCAGCAGAGAACAGTCTTGAGAGGGTCACATGCCAGCATTGTTTTGGTTATTTGGCACGTGCAATGGTAAATTGTCAGTAAATCCAGCTGTGCATTGATCATGATGAGAGGAAGAGAGGAAGAAGACGTATCCACCCTCATCCACGTACTCCCTAACTATCGCCTGCTCTGAAGTCGAGCGCTCCATCACCACAGCCACAGTCATGATCAGGTCTGCAACCTTCCAGCTTTTAACTTATTCTAGTAGTTCCTCTGGCCAGGGACAGGGGTCAGTCAATGCCGACTCTAATCATCCTGAGCAGTGTCTTCACCAGCCTATTTCCTCCAACAACATCAGCCTAGCGCTTCACAGGAGGAGGCCGCAAGGAACGCCTAACAAGGACACTTTGTAACACAAATGAGAAGTGCTTCAACAGCTTGCTGTGTGCCAAGCATTTGAGTGACCTAGCAACAAGAGTTCACTGTAGATGGACCCATGCTGTTCAGGGTAATGAAAAAATTATAAATAAATACCTTTATAAGGTAGTAATAATGCTGTTAAAAATGCACGAAATTTCTGTGAAAGTTCTGTTCGCTAAATTTTATTCCAGCAAAAAGTTGTCATGCCATCATCAATCGATCACGTGAGCCTGATTGGTCGCTACATGCGGTCTTCTTCTGTTCGTTCTCAATTCAGCAGAATCTGGAGATGTCAGTCCTCTTGAAGACAGGTTGTGGAGATGTCAGTCCTCTTGAAGACAGGTTGTGGAGATGTCAGTCCTCTTGAAGACAGGTTGTGGAGATGTCAGTCCACTTGAAGACAGGTTGTGGAGATGTCAGTCCTCTTGAAGACAGGTTGTGGAGATGTCAGTCCTCTTGAAGACAGGTTGTGGAGATGTCAGTCCTCTTGAAGACAGGTTGTGGAGATGTCAGTCCACTTGAAGACAGGTTGTGGAGATGTCAGTCCTCTTGAAGACAGGTTGTGGAGATGTCAGTCCTCTTGAAGACAGGTTGTGAAGATGTCAGTCCTCTTGAAGACAGGTTGTGGAGTGAACAGAGATTTCCCTCAGCCTAAGGATGTTTCAGGATGCTGCACCAACTCTTCAAGCTGCAAATCGTCTGGCACCTGGTTGGTCCAGGAAATAAACGAGGCCATCCCTGTGATCAAAATACAGCAAGGAGCCTAGTGTAAACGTAAGTGAGAGTACTGTTTGTGGATTTACAAGAAAGAGGTAAGCGTCTTGCTGGATAGAGGGCAACTTATTCCAGGTCGGCCACATCAGCAACTGGATCAAAGTTGTTGAAGACATTTCCTCTTGTACCAAAGAAGTCCAGCCTGGCTTCAAACAGGCCAGAAATCTTGGAGTATGTGTCCCCCTCATCATCTACCTGAATGAACTTTGGGTTGGACCAAAGACGGAATCCTCGGAATGCAGTATGTGCATAACTAATATATGGCCCTGTTAAATATACTGTTCTGCTACCTTGTGTCCCAATAATTATCTTGTCTACTATTTGTTACTTGCTTATTTTTTCCTTATAAAACCTTTTTTTTAAGAAGTGCATGGTAGCCTACCAACAGCCCAAAAGTCGAGTGGTGCGGTAACGAAATCGCAACAGTGCACAGCGGCCTTCTCTAGAGGTGCATAATGAAACTGAATGTATATATCCACACTTGCTTGCAGCTGTTTGCGTGTGGAGGGCCTGGTGTGAAAAGAGGCAGCAGGGGAAGAATTTGTGGGGAACGTAACGAGATCTTGGTCAGGCAAGTAGCACCATTTTCCAGAAATTGAGTAGTGACCCGCTTCCCATGAACTGAAAATCTGTTGCTTTTCTGCACCTCGTGTGGGCGAACAGCTGCCCTGTTCTGTTGTTGGTGGCAACACTGCTAACTTCACAAGAAGCTGCCTCTCACTCAGAGAGACAGTGAAATCTTCCTACGATAATTTAAGTAATTATGCAGCACACAATGCCAGTACAAAACTCAAGCTTCTGTACCTTACTCACAACTCGCCTGGGTTGCTGTGGCAACAGCTGTAGGTGGCATGATGTAAGTGGGAATGTATCTATATATAGCCAGTTCTATTTATAACTGCCATGACTCTGGGTCTACAGGAGCACGCGCTTACAGAGTGCTGACACAACATTTAAGGATTATCAATATACCATGTGGGCATGGCTAATAGCTATGCACACACCCATCGATAGCTGACGGCAGTAGTACAAGTGCTCATGTTGGCCATGGCCACACAGAGTGTGCACCAATAACATTTACGGTCGCCTCTCAAATCAATCCCCACATCTCGAAGTCTTACCTTTCGATCCCATTCCACAGTCAGGGTGGACATGAGAAAGGCCCCTCCCCCTAGCAGCATCACTATTGTCGTAGTGAACAGCCCGAACTCCATGCTCACAGCTTTGCCAATGTTTGAGCCTTGGACAGGGCCAATGTAGCCGTAGACTCCATCAGAGATCTAGAGCAAGACATGGTCACAGTTAGAGTGTGCTCATCCCTCGTTGCACAGACTCTAGCTTAGTTGCACGCCTCCAAATACATGCGTCTCTTACCACACCCACAATGGTGGGGCTCACTGCATCGCCTAACATGTGCGAGAACAATATCTGGATGGCAGATGCGGTCGCTCTTCTGGAAGGCACTACCGTGTACTGCAGTACAACATTAGGCCAAGAAAACAAGACAATGATTGCTCCATAAAAACTTACACTACCTCAACAGACCCACACATGCATGCACACACACACCCACACACATCCATATACACACTCACACATTTACATATATATATATACATGACAGCAGTGAAGGAAAGAATGAAGCACGAGAAGTGCCCAACACCTTCAGCTCACATCATCATGGATGTAAGGACACAGTGCCTATATTTGCACAGTTCATGACCTCTACACCCACCACTTTCATCTGCACACG
Organism: Cladorhizidae sp. MBARI D1340-BT2; assembly: GCA_028752905.1. Taxonomy (NCBI): domain Eukaryota; kingdom Metazoa; phylum Porifera; class Demospongiae; order Poecilosclerida; family Cladorhizidae; species Cladorhizidae sp. MBARI D1340-BT2. The sequence continues at coordinate 19,437,409 of JAQNBH010000009.1, forward strand.
AGATCTACAACCCTCAGTCTCCGAGCAGCATCTGCCAGCTACTCTAGTGGCTTGCTTGCGGTCATCTTGCATGGCTAAATAAGAGGCTCTTGAACATGACTCACAATGTAGCCCATTTGCTTGGCACATCCCAGACTGAGCAACGCAGACATTGTGAAATGTGGTACCAGCAGGGGAGGAGGAGAAGGCATTAGCTCACTCATGGTTTCCCTATTTGGCAGGTCTGGACCTGAAGACCCACTCCTTTTCACAGGACCACTTTGAAAGATCTACAACTGACCACAATAAGAGTAACTAGTAGCCAGAGATCACCATCACCTCCACCATCAAGGCTCCTGTGCAGACCTACATATGGAGCTCCACACTTGAGCCTGGCTGAACTCGACCATTGACCCCAGTGAGACATATATATTTATATAGCTCCATATATTATATATATATATATATATAGATAGATAGATCCACATATATTGATGTATCTAGATAGATATATCCACATATATTTATGTATATACATAGATATATCCACATATTTATATATATACACACATATATACCCACATAGACCTGCAAATCCACTATACACCCATACTAATAATACACACACTATATTACTCGCATGGTAAAGGGTGGAAAATAAAACACGAAACATAGCAAGCAGACATCCCACACCCACAGCTGCTTGCATTCACTTGCAAGTTTGCTTGGCAATTATATAACATCTGCTGTGGATGAATAGCAGAGCCTGAGTAGCATACTTGCCACACCCACACCCTTAAACAAACTAGTGCTAAGTGCATGCAACACAAAATACCTGCCACTGTTATCAATTACACTGAAAATGCGTCATTCCTTATGCATGCATGTATGTAGGTGTGTGTATATGTAGGTGTGTATGGTGTGTGTGTATGTATGTATGTAGGTGTATGTATGGTGTGTATATGTAGGTGTGTATGGTGTGTGTATGTATGTATGTAGGTGTATGTATGGTGTGTGTATATGTAGGTGTGTATGGTGTGTATATGTAGGTGTGTATGGTGTGTATGGTGTGTGTGTATGTATGTATGTAGGTGTATGTATGGTGTGTGTATATGTATGTATGTATGTATATGTATGTGTGTATGGTGTGTGTGTATGTATGTAGGTGTGTATATATGTATGTATGTAGGTGCATGTATATGTATGTAGGTGTGTATGGTGTGTATATATGTATGTATGTATGTGTGTATGGTGTGTGTATATATGTATGTATGTGTGTATGGTGTGTGTATATACGTATGTATGTGTGTATGGTGTGTGTGTAGGTGTGTATATATGTATGTATGTAGGTGCATATATACGTATGTATGTGTGTATGGTGTGTGTGTAGGTGTGTATATATGTATGTATGTAGGTGCATATATATGTATGTAGGTGTGTATGGTGTGTGTATATATGTATGTAGGTGTGTATGGTGTGTGTATATATGTATGTATGTGTGTATGGTGTGTATATATGTATGTAGGTGTGTATGGTGTGTGTGTATATGTATGTAGGTGTGTATGGTGTGTGTATATATGTATGTATGTGTGTATGGTGTGTATATATGTATGTAGGTGTGTATGGTGTGTGTGTATATGTATGTAGGTGTGTATGGTGTGTGTATATATGTATGTATGTGTGTATGGTGTGTATATATGTATGTAGGTGTGTATGGTGTGTGTATATATGTATGTATGTGTGTATGGTGTGTGTGTATGTATGTAGGTGTGTATATGTATGTATGTAGGTGTGTAATTGTATGTAGGTGCGTGTATATGTATGCATGTATGTATGTGTGTATGGTGTGTGTATATGTATGTATGTGTGTATGGTGTGTGTATATGTATGTGTGTATGGATGTGTGTATATGTATGTGTGTATGGATGTGTGTGTATGTATGTGTGTATGGTGTGTGTGTATGTATGTAGGTGTGTATATATGTATGTAGGTGCGTGTATATGTATGTATGTAGGTGTGTATGGATGTGTGTATATGTATGTATGTAGGTGTGTATGGATGTGTATATGAGTGTGTATGAATGTAAGTATTATATTATGTATGTGTGTATGTGGGTAAGAAATATGTATGTGTATGTATGTATGCATTATGTAAGTTAGTGTGTATGTGTGTATTATGTATGTCAGTGTGTGTATTATGCATGTCAGTGTGTATGTATGTGTGTATTATGCATGTCAGTGTGTATGTATGTGTGTATTATGTATGTCAGTGTGTATGTATGTGTGTATGTATAATGCATGTCAGTGTGTATGTATGTGTGTGTGTGTATTATGTATGCCAGTGTGTATGTATGTGTGTATAATCATGTCAGTATGTGTGTATGTGTGTGTATTATGCATGCCAGTGTGCATGTGTGTGTGTGTGTGTTATGTATGTCAGTGTGTGTATAATGCATGTCAGTATGTGTGGTGTATGTATGTGTGTATTATGCATGCCAGTGTGCATGTGTGTGTGTGTGTGTTATGTATGTCAGTGTGTGTATAATGCATGTCAGTATGTGTGGTGTATGTATGTGTGTATTATGCATGCCAGTGTGCATGTGTGTGTGTGTGTATTATGTATGTCAGTGTGTGTATAATGCATGTCAGTATGTGTGTATGTGTGTGTGTATTATGCATGCCAGTGTGTATGTATATGAGACTCTAATTGTTGCAACACAAGAAATGATTTAATTAAAGAGAAGTACAAAGGATGCAAGTTGGATTCATTCCTGTGGAGTCCCCAGTGCTGTGCTGGTCCCAGCAGCATGGTGTTGGTGTCAACATAGAGCAGCACTCCCCAGTGCTGTGCTGGTCCCAGCAGCATGGTGTTGGTGTCAACATAGACCCAGTGCTGTGCTAGTCCCAGCAGCATGGTGTTGGTGTCAACATAGAGCAGCACTCCCCAGTGCTGTGCTGGTCCCAGCAGCATGGTGTTGGTGTCAACATAGACCCAGTGCTGTGCTGGTCCCAGCAGCATGGTGTTGGTGTCAACATAGAGCAGCACTCCCCAGTGCTGTGCTGGTCCCAGCAGCATGGTGTTGGTGTCAACATAGACCCAGTGCTGTGCTAGTCCCAGCAGCATGGTGTTGGTGTCAACATAGACCCAGTGCTGTGCTGGTCCCAGCAGCATGGTGTTGGTGTCAACATAGACCCAGTGCTGTGCTGGTCCCAGCAGCATGGTGTTGGTGTCAACATAGACCCAGTGCTGTGCTGGTCCCAGCAGCATGGTGTTGGTGTCAACATAGACCCAGTGCTGTGCTGGTCCCAGCAGCATGGTGTTGGTGTCAACATAGACCCAGTGCTGTGCTGGTCCCAGCAGCATGGTGTTGGTGTCAACATGGACCAGCACTGCCCAGTGCTGTGCTGGTCCCAGCAGCATGGTGTTGGTGTCAACATAGACCCAGTGCTGTGCTAGTCCCAGCAGCATGGTGTTGGTGTCAACTTGACCAGCACTGCCCAGTGCTGTGCTGGTGCCAGCAGCATGGTGTTGGTGTCAACATAGACCCAGTGCTGTGCTAGTCCCAGCAGCATGGTGTTGGTGTCAACTTAGACCAGCACTGCCAGGCAACATCACTGCCTGTTCCCACTGCTACCCTATAAGTACTATTTTCTCACAAACACCAAAGCCTGCTATGTGCCCGGGTATTACTGCACAGTGCAGCTAGTATCGGTTACCAGGAGCATGGCAGACACAGGCGTCCAGACCAGGCAGGCAAACAGAGTGGCCATGAACATCGCCATGAAGGAGACGTAGATCACCTCGTACTGCACCACCAACAAGCTGAGGAACAAGAAAGGCACCCCCAATAGCAAGGAGGCGCTGCAGACAATGGCTTCTGCTTTCCGCGTGTACCGCCCAAGGAATCTTGCGAGTTCCGAGCCGATGACAGTTCCCAGAATACCAGCTACGACTGCCATGGCGCCAAACACAAAAGCAGCACTGCAGTATACACACACACACACACACACACACACAAGAGCAATGGCAGCACTGCACTAAACACACACACACACACACAACACAAGAGCAATGGCAGCACTGCACTAAACACACACACACACACAAGAGCAATGGCAGCATTGCACTAAACACACACACACAACACAAGAGCAATGGCAGCACTGCACTAAACACACACACAACACAAGAGCAATGGCAGCACTGCACTAAACACACACACACAACACAAGAGCAATGGCAGCACTGCACTAAACACACACACACAACACAAGAGCAATGGCAGCACTGCACTAAACACACACACACAACACAAGAGCAATGGCAGCACTGCACTAAACACACACACACAACACAAGAGCAATGGCAGCACTGCACTAAACACACACACACAACACAAGAGCAATGGCAGCACTGCACTAAACACACACACAACACAAGAGCAATGGCAGCACTGCACTAAACACACACACACAACACAAGAGCAATGGCAGCACTGCACTAAACACACACACACAACACAAGAGCAATGGCAGCACTGCACTAAACACACACACACAACACAAGAGCAATGGCAGCACTGCACTAAACACACACACACAACACAAGAGCAATGGCAGCACTGCACTAAACACACACACACAACACAAGAGCAATGGCAGCACTGCACTAAACACACACACACAACACAAGAGCAATGGCAGCACTGCACTAAACACACACACACAACACAAGAGCAATGGCAGCACTGCACTAAACACACACACACAACACAAGAGCAATGGCAGCACTGCACTAAACACACACACAACACAAGAGCAATGGCAGCACTGCACTAAACACACACACACAACACAAGAGCAATGGCAGCACTGCACTAAACACACGCACACACCACAAGAGCAATGGCAGCACTGCACTAAACACACACACACACAACACAAGAGCAATGGCAGCACTGCACTAAACACACACACACACAAGAGCAATGGCAGCACTGCACTAAACACACACACACACAACACAAGAGCAGGCACACGAGTGAAGGAGAAGCTGGAGTGAAAGGTTTCATGTGTGTACTACTGAACACCTAATTGGACTCTGTAAAATTATGGTAGGCAACCGTTTCTCACTAGTAATTCACTTCTCCCCCCCCCCCACCCCAATTTTGATTTATTTTTCTTTCTTTTATTGGGAACTTGGTAAGGCTGGACTAAGTTCACCACATGAGCGCAGTAAAAGATGCCCACCTGTTGCAGTCGTCCCTTCTAAAAGAGATGACATCACAAGAAGTCTTTGTTACTGACCTCTCAGTGCAGTGAAATGACCATTTTGAAAGAGATAACAACACTTCAAGAAGTCTTTGTCACTGTCCTCTCTCTCAGTGCAGTTGAGATGCTGCTCACATCTAACCTAGTTTAACCCTGTGAGATCAGCTGCAGGGCTAGTCAGAGTCTCTGCCAACATACAGTAGAGCAAGGTGCTGTAGATTTGGTAGTCCAACCAGTTGGTTGTCTCATGTGCAGATGGATGTCTGGGAGGACACTTTTGTTCATTTGAAACCTTCAAAGTTAAATGTGTGAAGTTGTGAAGTGAAATATTCAAGGGGTGCAATGATATGCCCCCCCATAATTCCCACAGAAACCCTAGTTTTGTACACTTCCCTCCTACTCACTGCAGTTTGGCAGCCCTTGCTCTGAACCAGGCACATTCCTCTCAGCGAGGAAACAATGGAAGGCCATGCACATGTGGGTGTGGTTACAATAGGAAGCCATGCGAATGTGGGTGTGGTTACAACGGGAAGACATGTACATGTGGGCGTGGTTACAATGGGAAGCCATGTACTATGGGTGTGGTTACAAGGTTTCACATGTGGGTGTGGTTACATTGGAAGCCATGGACACGGCACAGACGTTTTCGGCACATGCTCTTATAGCAACCTCTGTTCTTGGAGATCAAACACTCGAGTTGTTCACACCTGTGGCTGGCTTGTTGGGGGAGCCATTGGAGTATGCATATTCGTGAGAAAATATTGTTTCCCCCACTCCCCTCATTTTTTGCTATGTACAAGTTCAAGATAGAGAGAACACTTTGCAGGCATTGAAGAACAACACACACACACACAAGCCTTTCTCTTCTCACTCATGCACACATGAGACTTCCTCACTCACACTAACATGAGACTTCCTCACTCACACTAACATGAGACTTCCTCACTCATACTAACATGAGACTTCCTCACTCATACTAACATGAGACTTCCTCACACATACTAACATGAGACTTCCTCACTCATACTAACATGAGACTTCCTCACTCATACTAACATGAGACTTCCTCACACATACTAACATGAGACTTCCTCACTCATACTAACATGAGACTTCCTCACACATACTAACATGAGACTTCCTCACTCATACTAACATGAGACTTCCTCACTCATACTAACATGAGACTTCCTCACTCATACTAACATGAGACTTCCTCACACATACTAACATGAGACTTCCTCACTCATACTAACATGAGACTTCCTCACTCATACTAACATGAGACTTCCTCACTCATACTAACATGAGACTTCCTCACTCATACTAACATGAGACGTCCTCACTCATACTAACATGAGACTTCCTCACACATACTAACATGAGACTTCCTCACACATACTAACATGAGACTTCCTCACTCATACTAACATGAGACTTCCTCACACATACTAACATGAGACTTCCTCACTCATACTAACATGAGACTTCCTCACTCATACTAACATGAGACTTCCTCACTCATACTAACATGAGACTTCCTCACACATACTAACATGAGACTTCCTCACTCGTACTAACATGAGACTTCCTCACTCACACTAACATGAGACTTCCTCACTCATACTAACATGAGACTTCCTCACTCATACTAACATGAGACTTCCTCACTCATACTAACATGAGACTTCCTCACTCATACTAACATGAGACTTCCTCACTCATACTAACATGAGACTTCCTCACTCATACTAACATGAGACTTCCTCACTCATACTAACATGAGACTTCCTCACTCATACTAACATGAGACTTCCTCACTCATACTAACATGAGACTTCCTCACTCATACTAACATGAGACTTCCTCACTCACACTAACATGAGACTTCCTCACTCATACTAACATGAGACTTCCTCACTCATACTAACATGAGACTTCCTCACTCATACTAACATGAGACTTCCTCACTCACACTAACATGAGACTTCCTCACACATACCAACATGAGACTTCCTCACTCATACTAACATGAGACTTCCTCACTCACACTAACATGAGACTTCCTCACACATACTAACATGAGACTTCCTCACTCATGCTAACATGAGACTTCCTCACACATACTAACATGAGACTTCCTCATGAATGCTAACATGAGACTTCCTCACACATACTAACATGAGACTTCCTCACTCATACTAACATGAGACTTCCTCACTCATACTAACATGAGACTTCCTCACTCATACTAACATGAGACTTCCTCACTCACACTAACATGAGACTTCCTCACTCATACTAACATGAGACTTCCTCACTCATACTAACATGAGACTTCCTCACTCATACTAACATGAGACTTCCTCACTCATACTAACATGAGACTTCCTCACTCATACTAACATGAGACTTCCTCACTCACACTAACATGAGACTTCCTCACTCATACTAACATGAGACTTCCTCACTCATACTAACATGAGACTTCCTCACTCACACTAACATGAGACTTCCTCACACATACTAACATGAGACTTCCTCACTCACACTAACATGAGACTTCCTCACACATACTAACATGAGACTTCCTCACACATACTAACATGAGACTTCCTCACACATACTAACATGAGACTTCCTCACTCACACTAACATGAGACTTCCTCACACATACTAACATGAGACTTCCTCACTCACACTAACATGAGACTTCCTCACACATACTAACATGAGACTTCCTCACTCACACTAACATGAGACTTCCTCACACATACTAACATGAGACTTCCTCACTCATACTAACATAAGACTTCCTCACTCATACTAACATGAGACTTCCTCACACATACTAACATGAGACTTCCTCACACATACTAACATGAGACTTCCTCACACATACTAACATGAGACTTCCTCACTCATACTAACATGAGACTTCCTCACTCACACTAACATGAGACTTCCTCACACATACTAACATGAGACTTCCTCACACATACTAACATGAGACTTCCTCACACATACTAACATGAGACTTCCTCACTCATACTAACATGAGACTTCCTCACTCATACTAACATGAGACTTCCTCACTCATACTAACACATCCTCACTCGTACTAACACGTCCTCACTCATTACTAACACATCCTCACTCATACGAACACATCCTCACTCATTACTAACATGTCCTCACTCATACTAACACATCCTCACTCATACTAACACGTCCTCACTCATTACTAACATATCCTCACTCATACTAACACGTCCTCACTCATACTAACAAATCCTCACTCATACTAACACGTCCACACTCATTACTAACGCATCCTCACTCATTACTAATGCATCCTCACTCATTACTAACACGTCCTCACTCATACTAATATGTTTGTTTGAAGTGCAAATGTTGCCACGCCCAGATGTGGGGGAGGTATTCTGTGATTGCTGCCAGGTAGCTGTTGGGTTAGTAATAGTCCGTAACTTCAGCACAAAGATTTTCTCTTAGATGACTAGCACTGGCCAGTTATGGAGACTTGCAGGAGCTCAGTTGTCATTGGCAATGAGTATTCTGGATTTTCAGGGTATAATAGATGGTTCAGAAAACCAGGATTTATCACTTGCTCAACCAGACCCAACCAGCGATCAACATTTATAACTCAAAAAAACATATTTGGTAGAGTTAGAGTCTTATTGTCGTTCTTCATGTCTCCAAGTGTGTCGCTGTATCTTAAACCTTTAATAAAATACGAGGGGTGAAAAAAAGTTCTCATGGATATTCATATCCAACAAGACAGTCACCATAACTCACTGGCTAACTAATGGCTGCAGGCTGGCTAGCTAACTATCTGACTGGATGCAGGCTGGCTAGCTAACTAACTGACTGGATGCAGGCTGGCTAGATAACTAACTGACTGGCTGCAGGCTGGCTAGCTAACTAACTGACTGGATGCAGGCTGGCTAGCTAACTAACTGACTGGCTGCAGGCTGGCTAGCTAACCATCTGACTGGCTACAGGCTGGCTAGCTAACTAACTGACTGGATGCAGGCTGGCTAGCTAACTAACTGACTGGCTGCAGGCTGGCTAACTAACTGACTGGCTGCAGGCTGGCTAGCTAACTAACTGACTGGCTGCAGGCTGGCTAGCTAACTAACTGACTGGCTGCAGGCTGACTAGCTAACTGACTGGCTGCAGGCTGGCTAACTAACTAACTGACTGGCTGCAGGCTGACTAGCTAACTGACTGGCTGCAGGCTGGCTAGCTAACTGACTGGCTGCAGGCTGGCTAGCTAACTGACTGGCTGCAGGCTGGCTAACTAACTGACTGGCTGCAGGCTGGCTAGCTAACTAACTGACTGGCTGCAGGCTGACTAGCTAACTGACTGGCTGCAGGCTGGCTAACTAACTAACTGACTGGCTGCAGGCTGACTAGCTAACTGACTGGCTGCAGGCTGGCTAGCTAACTGACTGGCTGCAGGCTGGCTAGCTAACTGACTGGCTGCAGGCTGGCTAACTAACTGACTGGCTGCAGGCTAAGTAACTATCTGACTGGCTGCAGGCTGGCTAACTAACTGACTGGCTGCAGGCTGGCTAGCTAACTAACTGAATGGCTGCAGGCTAACTAACTATCTGACTGGCTGCAGGCTGGCTAGCTAACTGACTGGCTGCAGGCAGGTTAACTAACTGGCTGCAGGCAGCCTAGCTAACTGACTGGCTAACTCCATGACTAGCTGCTGGATGCTAATGATTACTTCATTGTCAAGTCCTTTATAAAATTACCATGTGGAGAAGTGGTTAGCTGCATCTCCAAACTAGTCCACTTTACTACAAAGGCACTACAGACAATCCATTCCCAACCTTCTCATTTGATCTTGAGAACTTGGTCATGCTTAAGTAGCGATGTCATTAGCCTCTCCTCAGGAAGCGCTAATAACGTTCATCCCATAGAACACTCTTGACCCACAAATTGGGGCACCTTCTTAACAGGGCTGTGGAGTTATCATTATGGATTTAGTAGGGTGAACATTAAGGATGCTCGGGGCCATGTGTGGGTGTATAATTTCTTGTGGTTGGTATGGGTTATCTTCCCACGATGAACTTCACCTTGTCATCCTACTTGCTCCAGCAGGCAGGGGACACTAACAACTCTAGGATGAGCAACACTTTGCCTTCCTACTTGCTCCAGCAGGCAGGGGACACTAACAGCTCTAGGATGAGCAACACTTTGCCTTCCTACTTGCTCCAGCAGGCAGGGGACACTAACAACTCTAGGATGAGCAACACTTTGCCTTCCTACTTGCTCCAGCAGGCAGGGGACACTAACAACTCTAGGATGAGCAACACTTTGCCTTCCTACTTGCTCCAGCAGGCAGGGGACACTAACAGCTCTAGGATGAGCAACACTTTGCCTTCCTACTTGCTCCAGCAGGCAGGGGACACTAACAACTCTAGGATGAGCAACACTTTGCCTTCCTACTTGCTCCAGCAGGCAGGGGGACACTAACAACTCTAGGATGAGCAACACTTTGCCTTCCTACTTGCTCCAGCAGGCAGGGGACACTAACAACTCTAGGATGAGCAACACTTTGCCTTCCTACTTGCTCCAGCAGGCAGGGGACACTAACAACTCTAGGATGAGCAACACTTTGCCTTCCTACTTGCTCCAGCAGGCAGAGGACACTAACAACTCTAGGATGAGCAACACTTTGCCTTCCTACTTGCTCCAGCAGGCAGGGGACACTAACAACTCTAGGATGAGCAACACTTTGCCTTCCTACTTGCTCCAGCAGGCAGGGAACACTAACAACTCTAGGATGAGCAACACTTTGCCTTCCTACTTGCTCCAGCAGGCAGGGGACACTAACAACTCTAGGATGAGCAACACTTTGCCTTCCTACTTGCTCCAGCAGGCAGAGGACACTAACAGTAGCCATGAAAGGAACAAATGACATCCCCACACGAAGGATTCTACAGTCTATCAAACCTCCGCTCTAAAAAACTCCTCAGACGTTTCAACTTGTGGACTCACTCATGCTCAGAATTTTCCCATAGCCTTCTTTTACACTGCCCAGTGAACGTTAAGAGGGATACGATCCTGAGGGATAGCAATGCTGATGTGTGCCACATTAACCCAGGTCTCTCATGGCTCGGACAACCTCTGAACTAGTCCATGTGGCACAAAATTATTCATGTCAATTTTATCATTTGGTATTCAAGAGAATGTGACAGCATTTCGATGTGTATATCATGGCCAAGCCCCCCCCCCCCCCCCCCCCCCCCCCCCGGGCAGTGTCCGTGTGATGCTCATTCACGTGGGTGGGCTCATTTGCATACTAGGCTCTAATATTCAATAATAGTATTTGTGGCACGTGCAATGAGTTCTTCTACATGACATTGGATTGATTGGAGTCGAACAGAAGAAGGTGGAGAAGCCAGATCGGCTGAAGAAGCTTAGCGAACGATTCAAGGCGTCAAAGATAACCAGGCTGAACGAAGATGCTACGAACGATGGCTAGTCTTGAAGGTGCAGAGCCACCGATAGCTACTTACTAACCTCCAGGAGCTTAAGAGGGTGATTTGCAAATCATTGAATCTAACGCCAACCACACAGGGCTGTGCTCGCTAAACAGGTTTTAGCTCTCTCTGACTAATTCACCGGATGTATCCTTTTGTCAAAGTAACGCTTCTGCCTTGTTCTTCCATACTCACCATACATACACATCCATAGATGTACATGTCCATACATACACGTCCATACATACACGTCCATACATACACATCCATACATATATACACATCCATACATACATACGCGTCCATACATACACATCCATACATACACGTCCATACATACACGTCCATACATACACATCCATACATACACATCCATACATACACATCCATACATACACGTCCATACATAAACATCCATACATACACGTCCTTACATACACGTCCATACATACACATACATACATACACGTCCATACATACACGTCCATACATACACATCCATACATACACATCCATACATACACATCCATACATACACATCCATACATACACATCCATACATACACATCCATACATACACATCCATACATACACATCCATACATACACATCCATACATACACATCCATACATACATATCCATACATACACATCCATACATACATACACATCCATACATACACATCCATACATACACATCCATACATACACATCCATACATACACGTTCATACATACATGTCCATACATACACGTCCATACTGTATAGCATGTGGTATGTAATATTTGTCTTTGTTCAGGGAAACAGCTAATATGTATTATATATTATTTACTTTTTCCTTCAAAGCTGCACAGTACAAATACATGCCTACGCAAGCAGATCTCTTGCCTTCATTGCGCTCCATATATTCACAATCATCAAGTCTGTATCAGTTAATTTCCTTCACTGACTATTTTTATGAAATTAATGTTCCCCACCCCTCCTCCCCCTCCCCCCATCCCTGTAAAAAAAAACTACCAAAAATGTCATCCCAATTTAGTATAGCTACTGCAAGCACATTATGAAAAGTCATGATGTACCCGTCAATATTAGGATGTGTGCTCCCTACACCACTAGCTAGGGATGACTTCTGCCTGTGTGTTCCAGTGCCCTGCGTCTATGCTACTGGAACGCCAGACCTGCTGGACAATCCTTTGTTGTGCATCAGAATATTGACGACAAGTTTCCACCAGATGTCTGCTCACACACTGCAGCTTCTGTGGTTGACCTCACTGGTCAGAAGTTGCTTCCTCAGGCACTTCAAGGGCAGCCCTCCTGTGCCCACTCCCCTGAGGCCTCTGCAACTGTGTGGGCTGACACTAATTAAATTGTGCTTTCAACACTGTGGCTTTTGCCGGAAAAGCTCTAAGTCGGTGCTGATCATTCTGACTCCAGCATAGCGAATCAGTATGACACTGTGCAAGCCTGCAGTTAAACACTGCCAGCATAATAAGGCTTTGCACTAGTAATAGCCAAGCCATGTGCTTGATCACATGACCAAGCACATGGCTCAGTGAATGGAACAATGCAAGCACAATAAGGAGAGACTCTGCGCTAATAATAGCCGAGCCATGCGCTTGATCACATGAGCAAGCACATGACTCAGTGAATGGAGCAATGCAAGCACAATAAGGAGAGACTCTGCGCTAATAATTGCCGAGCCATGTGTTGATCACATGAGCAAGCAGTGAGCCTCAGTCACCACTGAACCTTTGCAGGTTTCTTAGCACACAGATGGGCAGGTGGTGAAAGAGTATGGAAGCCGAGTCAAATAACCTGTGGGTGAGTGAGTCTACAAACACCATGGAGCCAAGAATGCTGAAGGACAATAATAAAATCGGACACATTGGCCCCAAACATCCAATTAAAACAACTGTTAATATAAAACACACCCAGCTAACGTCAACATTTCCAGCTTAGCGGCATACATTTTTGTACGATCAAAAGACTGGTGAAGAGGTGCCACCTTTTCCCTCTCATGGCCTCTCCATCGCTGCAAGACACTCAGCAGGTTTATGGGATTTAGCAGCCAACACAACACCTGAAAATTAATTATCTCTCCTAATCCTGCAGGCTAGGTCTGTGAAAAGAAGCCGCTCCAATTATAGGCAATCATCGCTCTTCTTGACAGTTTGGCATATAAGGTCATGAAGCACGGGATAGAAGTTCCACGAACGTGTGGTGGTGCAGGGTTTTCAATTAAGGCTTCCTTGAGCACCCGAGAAGACTTTCTCCAGGCAGCAATTATGTCACACTTCAGGTAACAAAAGATGACTTCAACTTGAAGTTCAATTCTTCGAGCACTAATGGCATTCTTGTTAAGTGTAATGGGGGAGGGGCTCTGGCATTGGAGCAGGGTTAAGCGTAATGGGGAGGGGCTCTGGCATTGGAGCAGGGTTAAGCCTAATTGGGGAGGGGCTCTGGCATTGGAGCAGGGTTAAGCGTAATGGGGAGGGGCTCTGGCATTGGAGCAGGGTTAAGGGGGGACTATGCGTCAAAAATTAGAGAATCCTTTTTTTCCCTTCTTTTTTTCCTTCTTCTTGCAAATTTTTTTTTGGTCCATGTAATAGATCAAGAAACTACAAAGAGAACACATCTTGCATGATATTTGCCCTAACTTGGTCTATATTTTTCTCATTTTTTTCAAAAGATCTTGTTTTTTTACCGTAAAGCTCATAACTTTTCTACACTTTACTAAAAAATGACAATTTTTATATCACTGGATAGCCCTTCTAATTATCTGTCTATTGTACGTGCCAAAATTTTAAGTACTCTAAGTATTAGCAAGTTATGGTGATTTGAAGTGGTGAGGTTTGGGATTTTTCCTGGTTTTTCCAGTTGCCAAAGCGGTGGCCTGCCACACAAAAACCACTACATTTATTGATAATCTGTTCACATATTGCAGATTAGGGCCTTCTCTATCAGCTGCCCAAATCTGGGACTTTGGTCTTGATAATTAGGGCAGTTATGAATTGTACTGCAAGATAGATCAACTTATTTAGGGATCTTGATGTATCTTCCGAGAAAATATGTCTGCAGAGACATTCAACATATCATTAGGAACAAAGCATAAGGAAATAGGGAATAAAATGACCTGCATATACAACAAAAGTTATGGCGATTTATAATACTTTGGTGGTGCTGACGTATAGTCACTCCCTCCCCCCCCCCCCCCCCCCCACCCCCCCCCCACCCCCCACACACACCCCGGGGGACTACACATGAAATTTTATTTTATTTTATGATTATTATATTTTAAGTTCAAACTGTTGTTGCATCTATCTACTTGCTATTTCCAAAGTTTTAGAGACATAGGATGCTTCTTTTCAAAGTTATGGTGGATCTACTTCATCATACATTTCTTTGACATGCACAAACATTCAGCTATTCCACATATACATCTAACAATTTTCATCATATTTTTCTTTGTTACATGTAGATATAGGCACAGAAAAACTCAAGAGTCACGGAAGTAAAAAAAAAAAGATCAAGGAATTGCTAAAACTTGTAAAAGAACATATTTTGTCAAGTTATTTCAGTGCTAACTCTAACATTTCGTTTTCCAAACTTGGAATGCTCATTCCCTCAATTAATGGAAATATTTCTTGTGGCGAGAATAACTTTAAAACTGTTTGCTCATTTTTTGGGCTATGTATGTCATCTGAGAGTACTCTGCAATATCCATGAATCAGATTTTTGTTTACTGCAAGGATTGCCAAGAGATGGTGGTTAGAAGAGGTGGCCTCTAGTTTTTATCAGTTTTTCAGACTCTGTAGTGTGTAACTAATCAACATGACAACATATGGTAACTTTGGTCCATGGATATCAATGAGACACTCCTTAGCAAGCCACACACCAATTATGAGTAAATGACTTCAAATCATTAGGCTGCTAGGTCTGTCATAAATATCTTGGAGTCACCTCGATGTTTCTGCATGTATCTTCTGAGAAAATTTGTATATAGAGATATTTAACACTTTATAAAAACAAACACAGAATAATAAAGAATTTGGTACCATAAATACTTGTGTAGACGAAAGAGAAAAAAAGTGATGGCAATTAGAAATAGGTACAACTATTTTGTGGTTTTGACGCATAGTCCCCCCTAAGCATAATGGGGGAGGGGCTCTGGCATTGGAGTAGGGTTAAGCCTAATGGGGGAGGGGCTCTGGCATTGGAGCAGGGTTAAGCATAATGGGGGAGGGGCTCTGGCATTGGAGCAGGGTTAAGCATAATGGGGGAGGGGCTCTGGCATTGGAGCAGGGTTATAAGAGCGAGGGAGGGGAAGAAGTGTTAGCAAGCTGCACGAAGAACATCTTCTGAGGTGATTGTCTGTGGAGAATGGATGATGACGAGGCCATGCGTGCTATTATGATGGGGGGGGGGGGGTGGCCACGCATGCTACTAAGATGGGGGGGGGGGGGAGAATGCATGCTACTCTGGCGGGAGGTGTTTCTTTTATGGTGGGAGGGGAGGGGGAGAAATCAAGATTTATGAAATTACAGGGATTGGCAATCATAAATTTACCAATCACACTCATGAATTCCTATGGAGGGGAATCAGATCTAAGGGGAGGCATAATATGCCCCGAATGAAACCATGGGGGGTCGGTGCACTCCGGATTAAACCATCACAGAGACTAATGTTGTACACAACACTTTGAAAAATGAGTTATGAGAGCTGCATAGGTGCTTACGTGGAATCTCCGTAGCCATGTCCTGGTTTGATCATGGAGGACACCCTCTGTATGAAGGTGGGGGCCCACTGGGCCAGTGCTCCCGTCGCATAAGCCACTGCCGTGAAGCCCATGGTAGACGTGACGAATGTCGCACTGCATGCAGGAATAGTAAGCAGGGGGGGGGGACCCTTTAATTGAGATCACAGGAAGGTGAGATGTAATTAGAACTGCTTGGATCTAATCAACATTAAATCATGCTGCCAAAGGTTTGAGATGAAGGGCAGTTCCTGAGAGCTGCGGTGAGATCAAGCGTATCAGTCACTTCTTAAATGAGCCAAGTTTTCTCATGCAGGTTCCATGCTTCCTTGTGCAGGTTCCATGCTTCCTCATGCTGGTTCCATGCTTCCTCGTGCAGGTTCCATGCTTCCTCGTGCAGGCGTGCAGGTTCAATGCTTCCTCATGCAGGTTCCATGCTTCCTCATGCAGGTTCCATGCTTCCTCGTGCAGGTTCCATGTTTCCCCGTGGGGAGGAGCAGATGGAAGGAGGGGCTCTCCAGAGAAACAAAAATGCTAGCACTACATGGTCATGAAATCATGATCCTGACATCATGAGCATTGTGAGATTGCATTGCTCTACCCATAACTAATTGCCCTGCAGCTAACCCCAACCACTAACTCTAGCCATTGCCCTGCACCTAACCCCAACCACTAACCTTAGCCATTGCCCTGCACCTAACCCCAACCACTAACTCTAGCTGCACCTAACCCCAACCACTAACTCTAGCCATTGCCCTGCACCTAACCCCAACCACTAACTCAAGCCATTGCCCTGCACCTAACCCCAACCACTAACTCAAGCCATTGTCCTGCACCTAACCCCAACTACTAACTCTAGCCATTGCCCTGCACCTAACCCCAACCACTAACTCTAGCCATTGCCCTGCACCTAACCCCAACTACTAACTCTAGCCATTGCCCTGCACCTAACCCCAACCACTAACTCTAGCCATTGTCCTGCACCTCACCCCAACCACTAACTCCAGCCATTGCCCTGCACCTAACCCCAGCCACTAACTCAAGCCATTGCCCTGCACCTAACCCCAACCACTAACTCTAGCCATTGCCCTGCACCTAACCCCAGCCACTAACTCAAGCCATTGCCCTGCACCTAACCCCAACCACTAACTCTAGCCATTGCCATGCACCTAACCCCAACCACTAACTCAAGCCATTGACCTGCAGCCACTAACTCAAGCCATTGACCTGCAGCCACTAACTCAAGCCATTGCCCTGCACCTAACCCCAACCACTAGCTCAAGCCATTGCCCTGCACCTAACCCCAACCACTAACTCCAGCCCTGGCCTTTGCTCTGGTCGTAACTCTCTCTGAAGTCGCGATCTGTACAGTATTGATGATGCCATCATGATGATGTAATAACATCGTGATGATGTAATAACATGTTCATGACCTGGGAAAGAAACCGTTAAAAAAGCTTTGAAGAATGGATCTTCATCATTTTGAATACAATAATTACTATATGGTTTTTGGCTGGCATGTTTTAAAACCACATCCGGAGAGAATTATGTGGCTGGTTAATGGCAGTGCTGACTGGGGAACTGGTACAGGATGACTGGCCAGGATATTCATGTGCACTAGCTGTGAAGGTGCTCATCACAGAGAGTTCTGTCTTCCACTTGAAACTGCTGCATGGAGTCCATTTAGTTAGTCTAGTGTGCATCACCCTATTGTTAACCTACTTCAACCTGCCTCAACCCAGTGTGATGTTGGTCCAGTGTGTCCTATAATAGAGCTATTGTTAACCTACTTCAACCTGCCTCAACACAGTCTGATGATCGTCCAGTGTGTGTCCCCACAGAGCTATTGTCAGCCTACTCCAACTCCTCAACCTAGTGTGATGTGGACTCTGATATACAGCCAACCTCACTGTAGAATCTACACCCAATTCAACATTACAAACATTGCCATACTTTTTTAGGAGGTAGGTCAGGTCGTGAAGATAGGCACTGCATCCCGTCTTCCCCTTCACCCCCTTGACAGTCCTGTTGTCTGTGGAGCCTCTAACGGGTTCCTTCACCACAAATGCAACTAGCAGAGCAGCAATCACACCCAGTCCCGGAGTCACCTGCACAGACAGACACTTGTCATTACTGGCTGCTCCTGAAGTGAGTGATGAATACTTAATTAAGTGAGCCTGAGTGCAAATTGTTGGCTCAAAGACACTTATGCCATTAATTAAGGCCTACAGGTCATGCAAAACTCCCTTCACACCAATTTCCTACAAACTTCACCACACTCTAATTAATTGAATAACAAGGACACCCAGTGCCACTCAAGTGAGTCAATAATTAGTAAACATTCACAGCGTTGAGTGGCAAGCGAAGGTGCGATGGAGAGGGGTTAACAAATAAGGTAAATAAAATTGCTGTAGCCATTGTCCTGCCGCTAGCAGAGCTGAAGACCTGATGCAGCTGTAACCATTGTCCTGCCCCTAGCAGAGCTGAAGACCTGATGCAGCTATAGCCATTGTCCTGCCCCTAGCAGAGCTGAAGACCTGATGCAGCTATAGCCATTGTCCTGCCCCTAGCAGAGCTGAAGACCTGATGCAGCTATAACCATTGTCCTGCCCCTAGCAGAGCTGAAGACCTGATGCAGCTATAGCCATTGTCCTGCCCCTAGCAGAGCTGAAGACCTGATGCAGCTATAACCATTGTCCTGCCCCTAGCAGAGCTGAAGACCTGATGCAGCTATAGCCATTGTCCTGCCCCTAGCAGAGCTGAAGACCTGATGCAGCTATAGCATTTGTCCTGCCCCTAGCAGAGCTGAAGACCTGATGCAGCTATAGCCATTGTCCTTCCCCTAGCAGAGCTGAAGACCTGATGCAGCTATAGCCATTGTCCACCCCCTAGCAGAGCTGAAGACCTGATGCAGCTATAGCCATTGTCCTGCCCCCTAGCAGAGCTGAAGACCCGATGCAGCTATAGCCATTATCCTGCCCCTAGCAGAGCTGAAGACCTGATGCAGCTATAACCATTGTCCTGCCTCTAGCAGAGCTAAAGACCTGATGCAGCTATAGCCATTGTCCACCCCCTAGCAGAGCTGAAGACCTGATGCAGCTATAGCCATTGTCCTGCCCCTAGCAGAGCTGAAGACCTGATGCAGCTATAGCCATTGTCCTTCCCCTACTGAAGACCTGATGCAGCTATAGCCATTGTCCACCCCCTAGCAGAGCTGAAGACCTGATGCAGCTATAGCCATTGTCCTGCCCCTAGCAGAGCTGAAGACCCGATGCAGCTATAGCCATTGTCCTGCCCCTAGCAGAGCTGAAGACCTGTTGCAGCTATAGCATTTGTCCTGCCCCTAGCAGAGCTGAAGACCTGTTGCAGCTATAGCATTTGTCCTGCCCCTAGCAGAGCTGAAGACCTGTTGCAGCTATAGCATTTGTCCTGCTCCTAGCCTCCTAGCAGAGCTGAAGACCTGATGCAGCTATAGTCATTTCCTTCCCTTTTCATGAAAATGAACCAGTAAAGTTTTGCTCCTACCAGAGAGACAGACAAATCAACCAACCAGTGTGAAAACACAGCCTCCTTGGCCGAGGTAATTGCATTCACATACAGTAACTCTGAGAATGGTGCGGGCATATTGCTGCACAAGCACACAGTGAACTCAGGACTCCATTGAAATGTGTTTCCATAAGAAACTACATCATCTCCTGCTTGCTGACATGCACTTTCAGTATGCAGCACGTGCATCAATTAATGTCAGGTATATACACTCACTAGAAAAGAAATACTTCCTTATTACCTTAAGTCTCCCCAATAAAAGTTTACCCAACGAGCTTACCCTCAAGGCCCATCGCCAGCTGTCCGCCTGGTTGTAGGTGTTGAACACTAGGGTAGACACTCCAGACCCCACGATATAGCCCAAGGAGCTGAGGAAACACACCATATGAATAAAAATAACAAAATGAACTATTGTTCTTGTACAAACAATAGAAAAGGATGCCGGTCAGCAACAGTCCTGAGGGACACTCGACTCACATGAGCTACCAGTCAACCTGCCTCAACCCAGTGTGATGTTGGTCTGTGTGTCCATGGAGCTATTGCCAATCTACTTCAATTGGTCTCAACCCAGTGTGGTGTTGGTCCAGTGTGTGTCCCCATAGAGCTATTGTCAACTTGCTTCAACCAGTCTCAACCCTGTGTGGTGTTGGTCCAGTGTGTGTCCCCATAGAGCTATTGTCAACTTGCTTCAACCAGTCTCAACCCAGTGTGAGGTTGGTCCAGTGTGTGTCCCCATAGAGCTATTGTCAACTTGCTTCAACCAGTCTCTCAACCCTGTGTGATGTTGGTCCAGTGTATGTCCCCATAGAGCTACTGTCAACAAATTCAACTTGCCTCAACCCAGTGAGTGCGATGTTAATCCAACACTATTTCTGATATACATAGCTCACGAGTCCACTTGACAATATATAAATTCTCACCGCCTTTCCTCAACAGGCACTACTCTTAGAGTAACTACTCGTCACCCAACACACGTACAGCTGAACGGGTTCCACCTAAAATCAGTTGTGCACCTAGCACCAGTGACCTCACATAAAGTTGTGTAACCGACTCCACAGACTTTGGGTGTATGTCTGAAAGTCTGGCATGGTTGTAGGCAGACCAGGTGTATGTCTGAAAGTCTGGCATGGTTGTAGGCAGACCAGGTGTATGTCTGAAAGTCTGGCATGGTTGTAGGCAGACCAGGTGTATGTCTGAAAGTCTGGCATGGTTGTAGACAGACCAGGTGTATGTCTGAAAGTCTGGCATGGTTGTAGGCAGACCAGGTGCATGTCTGAAAGTCTGGCATGGTTGTAGGCAGACCAGGTGTATGTCTGAAAGTCTGGCATGGTTGTAGGCAGACCAGGTGCATGTCTGAAAGTCTGGCATGGTTGTAGGCAGACCAGGTGCATGTCTGAAAGTCTGGCATGGTTGTAGGCAGACCAGGTGTATGTCTGAAAGTCTGGCATGGTTGTAGACAGACCAGGTGTATGTCTGAAAGTCTGGCATGGTTGTAGGCAGACCAGGTGCATGTCTGAAAGTCTGGCATGGTTGTAGGCAGACCAGGTGTATGTCTGAAAGTCTGGCATGGTTGTAGGCAGACCAGGTGTATGTCTGAAAGTCTGGCATGGTTGTAGGCAGACCAGGTGTATGTCTGAAAGTCTGGCATGGTTGTAGGCAGACCAGGTGTATGTCTGAAAGTCTGGCATGGTTGTAGGCAGACCAGGTGCATGTCTGAAAGTCTGGCATGGTTGTAGGCAGACCAGGTGTATGTCTGAAAGTCTGGCATGGTTGTAGGCAGACCTGGTGCATGTCTGAAAGTCTGGCATGGTTGTAGGCAGACCAGGTGTATGTCTGAAAGTCTGGCATGGTTGTAGGCAGACCAGGTGTATGTCTGAAAGTCTGGCATGGTTGTAGGCAGACCAGGTGTATGTCTGAAAGTCTGGCATGGTTGTAGACAGACCAGGTGCATGCATGAAAGTCTGGCATGGTTGTAGGCAGACCAGGTGCATGTCTGAAAGTCTGGCATGGTTGTAGGCAGACCAGGTGTATGTCTGAAAGTCTGGCATGGTTGTAGGCAGACCAGGTGTATGTCTGAAAGTCTGGCATGGTTGTAGGCAGACCAGGTGCATGTCTGAAAGTCTGGCATGGTTGTAGGCAGACCAGGTGTATGTCTGAAAGTCTGGCATGGTTGTAGGCAGACCAGGTGTATGTCTGAAAGTCTGGCATGGTTGTAGGCAGACCAGGTGCATGTCTGAAAGTCTGGCATGGTTGTAGGCAGACCAGGTGTATGTCTGAAAGTCTGGCATGGTTGTAGGCAGACCAGGTGTATGTCTGAAAGTCTGGCATGGTTGTAGGCAGACCAGGTGTATGTCTGAAGTCTGGCATGGTTGTAGGCAGACCAGGTGCATGTATGAAAGTCTGGCATGGTTGTAGGCAGACCAGGTGTATGTCTGAAAGTCTGGCATGGTTGTAGGCAGACCTGGTGTATGTCTGAAAGTCTGGCATGGTTGTAGGCAGACCAGGTGTATGTCTGAAAGTCTGGCATGGTTGTAGGCAGACCAGGTGTATGCATGAAAGTCTGGCATGGTTGTAGGCAGACCAGGTGTATGTCTGAAAGTCTGGCATGGTTGTCGGTAGACCTGACACTAGAAATGCCTAAAGTGAACACACACATCACAGATGAAAGCCCATGACCTCAATCCAACTATATCAAGTAAATCCAATGGACTATGAGGAAGCTATGAACTTTCAAAGGCACGACACACATTGTAGTCTCAAACTATGTGCTGAGATATAGTGTTGGAGCCTGCTGTCTGTTTCTCTATCTATCAATCAATCAATCCAGCCATCCATCCATCAATCTGTGTATCAGTCCATCCATCTTTCTACCTTCCCTATCTCTTATCTATCTGTCTAATATTTTAACCCCCCTCCCCCCTTCAATGGTGACAAATAATCATTACTCTCCCAGGATGTAGCATAAGAACCGACAGGGCACAAGCCAACCTGCTAATTGCATTCCAGCCGAGATGTTGGAAGCTGGGGGCGGGCGGAGCCATCCAAAACAGCTCGCAACTAACGAGAGAAATGCGAGGAGCAGATTGAGAAGGCAACCCAGACCAATGGGAGCCAAGGTTTGCACAGGTGTGCAGCCCAGACCAATGGGAGCCAAGGTTTGCACAGGTGTGCAGCCCAGACCAATGGGAGCCAAGGCTCACACAGGTGTGCAGCCCAGACCAATGGGAGCCAAGGCTTGCACAGGTGTGCAGCCCAGACCAATAGGCTCACACAGGTGTGCAGCCTAGACCAATGGGAGCCAAGGCTCACACAGGTGTGCAGCCCAGACCAACGGGAGCCAAGGCTCACACAGGACAACAGAGAGCAAGAAACTCTAGAGCAGGAAGGCTGAGCTTGATAGGCGGATGAGACAAAGCGAGATAGGCCCCGAAGACTACATATAGCCATGCACACAGCCAAGACAAGGAGGCTACTCTGGTTAAATTCATACCTTACACATAAACTGTGATGGTTAAGTGCAGCATTTCCTACCTAACCGGCAATGCCATCACCAAACAGACAGTCACTAAACAAATAATTTAATACTTGTGCATAGTTTGTTTGTGTTTTTTTTTGGGGGGGGGGGTTATTAAAGAAGCAGAGGGGAGAAAGCTTAAGAAAGAGCTACTCACTCGAGCCTGACTCAAAGCCTGCACACAAAACAATCCAGCCATATCCTAACAGGTTCCTTGGAACTGGTTAGGATCTGGAAAGTGTACACACCGCCAGAATGAAGAGGCTCCAAAATGGGTCCACGCTTATTTACACTCTTGTCATTTGTAGCCATGTATGAACAACATATTCAATCAACAATCTCTGTTTGGCAGGCTAAGGTTTGTCATTCTGTTGTTGCTGTCCATATTGCACTAAGATGAATATCTGCCATTGTAGGCCTGGTGTTGGTGGGAGGAGATGGCTTGGTCCTGGATGAGCGTGGGAGGTTCCCCATGCAACTCCACAGACAAGGAATGCTGCTCTGACAGTCCCCCTGCAAATGGCAAATCAACCAACACAATGCCAACACAAATGTGCAGAGAGCTGTGTTCTCCACTGTGTACAACTACGTAGTCATTGTTGGACCATTGGCTTGCAAGAATAGGAGAATGTCACCATTCCTCATGCTTTAGTTGGCCTCCGAGATGCATATCCACAATAACTATGTACAGCTGCACGTGCTAGAAATATTGGTACGTGCTCCTGTATGGCCTTGGGAGCCAGCAGTGTTGAGGAAAGCAGCTGGCTTGCTGGGAGCCAAAAAGCTAAAATTCTTGTGGACCCGAGCAATAGCTAAAGTGAATACGTTCTCCTAGACCAAGCAGCTAGTAGACACAAGCTCCTAGACCAAGCAGCTAGCTAGACACAAGCTCCTACACCAAGCAGCTAGCTAGACACAAGCTCCTAGACCAAGCAGCTAGTAGACACAAGCTCCTAGACCAAGCAGCTAGCTAGACACAAGCTCCTAGACCAAGCAGCTAGCTAGACACAAGCTCCTAGAACAAGCAGCTAGCTAGACACAAGCTCCCAGCTAGCTAGACACAAGCTCCCAGCTAGCTAGACACAAGCTCCTAGACCAAGCAGCTAGCTAGACACAAGCTCCTAGACCAAGCAGCTAGCTAGACACAAGCTCCTACACCAAGCAGTTAGCTAGTAGACACAAGCTCCTACACCAAGCAGCTAACTAGACACAAGCTCCTACACCAAGCAGCTAGCTAGACACAAGCTCCTACACCAAGCAGCTAGCTAGACACAAGCTCCTACACCAAGCAGCTAGCTAGTAGACACAAGCTCCTACACCAAGCAGCTAACTAGACACAAGCTCCTACACCAAGCAGCTAGCTAGACACAAGCTCCTAGACCAAGCAGCTAGCTAGACACAAGCTCCTAGACCAAGCAGTTAGCTAGACACAAGCTCCTACACCAAGCAGCTAGCTAGTAGACACAAGCTCCTAGACCAAGCAGCTAGCTAGACACAAGCTCCTACACCAAGCAGCTAGCTAGTAGACACAAGCTCCTACACCAAGCAGCTAGCTAGACACAAGCTCCTAGACCAAGCAGCTAACTAGACACAAGCTTCTAGACCAAGCAGCTAACTAGACACAAGCTCCTACACCAAGCAGCTAGCTAGACACAAGCTCCTACACCAAGCAGCTAGCTAGACACAAGCTCCTACACCAAGCAGCTAGCTAGTAGACACAAGCTCCTACACCAAGCAGCTAACTAGACACAAGCTCCTACACCAAGCAGCTAGCTAGACACAAGCTCCTAGACCAAGCAGCTAGCTAGACACAAGCTCCTAGACCAAGCAGTTAGCTAGACACAAGCTCCTACACCAAGCAGCTAGCTAGTAGACACAAGCTCCTACACCAAGCAGCTAACTAGACACAAGCTCCTACACCAAGCAGCTAGCTAGACACAAGCTCCTAGACCAAGCAGCTAGCTAGACACAAGCTCCTAGACCAAGCAGTTAGCTAGACACAAGCTCCTACACCAAGCAGTTAGCTAGACACAAGCTCCTACACCAAGCAGTTAGCTAGACACAAGCTCCTAGAACAAGCAGCTAGCTAGACACAAGCTCCTACTAGCTAGACACAAGCTTACAGTCACTGGTGCTGCCAGAAACTGCCAATCCAAACAACAACTTTGGAAGCAACTATGGAAATGGTATACTTTCCAACTGTGCCTATATAGAGACAACTCATAGTCTCACATGAACCTTACCCAAACCTGTTCAGATTAATCCCCTGGCAATCTATTCAAGTGGCTCAAGACCAAACACGTATAGTGTGGATGAGTGGAACACATTCAGAGTGTTTTTATGTGCAGTGTGTACAGGCCTGAGGAAGAAGCTAGTGATGGCATCCCAGGGGTTCGTTACGACCAACCTTTCCTCCCTGAAATCGTCCTCTACAAAACTATTTGGACAACTTCATGGGTGAAAGGCTTGGTTATCTAAATAGGATAGAAAAGTCTGCAACTGGTATGCTACTGGAATAGACTCTGAGCCGGATGTCATCGCTGGGCCATTAGGATTGAAACATTGAAAGTGTTTTGGAAGTTCATTGGCCATAGAGGAAGAGAGTGAAGTCATAGCTGCTACAAGACTGAGCAAAGGACTTGAAGAGTCCTGCAGCTATATATTTCCATGAACAGCAAGAAACTCACCAAGAAACTAAAGACGAATGTAGCTAATAATAGGCGTGGTCATGCCAGTATTAGTGCCTCAATGTCTTGTGAAATACCAACGTTGCCTAGGTGATAATACTACCAGCATGCGCTGAACGGATGTATTTCCCCCCTTCCAATGACGAGACCAGCATCTTCTCAGCGTGATGCCGCAATAAGAGTAGTGCCTAAAACAGCTGGGTAGGTGCTAAACACTGAGACATCTAAACATGCAGTTTGCATGTGAGGTTGGGTCAACTCGAATTCTGTGCCACTGTATTCTGACAGCATATCCCATGCCAGTCGAGTAGTAGTGCACTGCATCCGAGTCATTGACGCCAGGAAAAGTTAAAAAATAGACGTTCGATTAACCAGGCAATTCTGCGAGCATTTATGGTCTACATTGCCTCTCAGTTAAGCCAGAGCTCCCTCCCTACGCAGCGAAGATAACGAGGACGTAACAACAAAGCATGTTCCATCCATTGAGTAACTAACCCTTTCTTCAAGCACTCATCAGGTTGAGTAATCAAAGGAACAAACTGCATAAGGTGTACCAGATGGAAGGTTAATAGCTATGCATGTTACAAGGGGAGGGGGGGGAGCTCAACTAGCGTGTCCATAGGAGGAGGTGAAGTGAAAGAGTGGAGGATACTGAGGCAAACTCGAGTGGGGAAGTAAATCGAGGAAAAGTGAGAGTGGGAGTATTAATGAGTGGGAGTATTAATCAAGAAAATAGGATAGCAGGTATTAATCAAGGTAAAGTGAAATGTTAGGATTGCCAATTAGTGGGGTAATTTATTGTGGGAATGGGAAAGTGGGAATGGGAAAGTGAAAGTGGAAAGTGAAAGTGGGTATTAATTGAAACAAAGTGTAAATGAGTTGTTAATAGGTATTAATTTAAGTCAAGTGAGATTGGGAATATTTATCAAGGCAAAGTGAAGGGTTATTGAGGAAAGAAAGTGAGTATTAACACTCCCACCGCCATAAGCGCCTACAGGCGCGAACTCGACATTGCTCGCGTAAAAATTAATTAAAAATTATGCGAACGAGCTACAGATTTAAAATTTTTACCCGAAGGTGCACGAAAGATAGCTCTAAACGTTAAAAATACAACCAAAGAAAAATTCCAGGTAGCACGTGATTCCGAACTGGTTACGGCAACAAAAATATATTAATTTTTTTGACAATGATGACTTTACTTCACTGTGACCGTCCCGATAGCTTCTGGATGCTCTTCTTCGGTGGAAAGCTGCAGAGCCACCTACTGTAGACTCGCTATCAATCAAAATCCTACAGAGTAGAGAGAAAAAGTCGCTCCTGGGATGGATCTCTCTTGTTAGTGACTTTTTTTTACTGTTGTAGACATAGAGATGCGTAACTTTTGTTTGCCTGCTTCAATACAGCTGATTCATATACCAAGTTATAGCTCTTTCAATTTTCAATCGAATGATATGCTTTGTTTCAAAATTTAACGGTTACCAAAAAAGTTATGAAATCTAAAAATTATTTTTAAAAAGGTGTTGGGCTAAAGTTGGCAGTGAAAGGGTTAAGGCAAAGTGAGACCGAGGTGTTAATTGAATGATTGAGGGTATTAATTAAGTGAGAGTGTGGTATTAATTGATGCAAAGAGAGATGGCAACACACAGCAGATGTGTCTCAAGGGACAGACAGAACCACGTGTGAGTAGGAATGCCCCGAGGAATGTCTCCATGAATATTCCCACAGCCACACATGCCCACAAGGTCATTGTGGAGATTCAAGGTGGTGAGTGGAATGATTCTATTCTGGGGAGGCTCTCAGTACCACAACCACATAACCAACAACACATGGCTGCAGGCATGCTGGCAAGACCACAAGAAGTGCGGCTCATATTGGGATTTACCAGCTCAGCTTCAAAAAGAGGCAGTTCTGATGGCAGAACAAGGAGGACTTAGCCATAAAGCTTCAGTCAAGGACCACCAAGTGATTAACCAAGAAGAGAAGCCAAAGCTGCCGGCACAGCAACCTGATTCAAAGATTATTAGGTAGTGGGAGGAGACGGGTCTTGAGGAGTCTGGACTGAATTCCTGTTCATCCCTCAACCATTCTTCTGTATCTTATAGACATCTTAGTTGCCTCTCCAACTCATGGGGAGGAGGGGGTGACAGACCCTGTCATCATGACAACAGCCACGCCCACCACAACTTCTCACGCAGCTGTAATTATTGTCATGGTGTAATGTATTGTTTGTTTGTTTTAATATGCTTTTTCTCAATGATTTTCTCAATGATTAACTCTAAAAAATTCTCTACTTTTTGGCCAGATGCTCTATTTCATCAGGAATAACGAGATGCTAAGACTTGCGTGGGGTGATATATAAAACCCCAATGTCTTCCACAAATGGACAAATGTGTGCTGGTGAGTGTGTGTGTGTGGGGGGGGGGGGGGGGGGGGGAGGGATCCATGACCATCCACCACTCTCTAATGAGAGCTGCTCTTTAGTTAGCAGCAAATGACCTCAGATATTTGTGTGCAGCTAGTTCCCAGCTGAGGTCCGAGATTGCATGCAATGTTCAGCTCCTGACACAAGAGGATGATGCAGTTGACTTTACTGCTCTTCCAGGAAGAAGCCAAAAAGTGCTGCTGAAATTACACCGCTTGCAAACGTCGATGGGGCTTGGTGGTCCAGCGCTTAGCCGAGGCACATTGTGCAAGGAGGGTGATAGTTCACACCAGTCCAGACTGCCATGAGCTGGTTGATTAATCTCACCTTCACCAGCTGGGTTTCTGAGACATTGTTGTGGTGTCCCCATATGGGGGTAGCTGTACACCGGGATTCTCACCTCCACGTCACGAGCTGGTCTGGAGCATTGGTCTGAGAGTCCCACATGCTCTGCCTGGTTCTGTACGCTCGGCTACCTCTTGTTGGGGGGGGCAACCACATGGCCCAACCCCATTATGCATCCCAAAGAAGCACGTGCCTGTGATGCTCTCTTCTAAAATGCAGGGTGCCATAATTCTTCCATGGTCGTTGAGGCGTGAGGTTGACCCCTCTGGTCAGCTATCTGAGGAATGTCCAGTGGCCACAACTTTTCTTGAATAGTCCGTGATTTCCAGGTATTTGGGACTCCCCCAGAATGTTCTCAGCCCTAACTCAGGATCCATGATCTATAGACTAGTGTCAGGCAACTCCAGGATCCATGATCTATAGTGTCAGGCACACTCACCAGGGACATCCTGGGACGTTCTTAAGGAAACTTGTAGCTACTGAACATTCCACAAAAGCTCTCAACAAACTCTCATTTACATATTAGAATATATAATGAGTTCCTTGGAGATCAACTTAAAACTTGCTCGTCAGAGATCAACTTAAAACTTGCTCCTCAGAGATCAACTTAAAACTTGCTCCTCAGCGATCAACGTAAACTTGCTCCTCAGCGATCAACGTAAACTTGCTCCTCAGCGATCAACTTAAAACTTGTTGCTCAGAGATCAACTTAAAACTTGTTGCTCAGAGATCAACTTAAAACTTGTTGCTCAGCGATCAACTTAAAACTTGCTCCTCAGAGATCAACTTAAAACTTGCTCCTCAGAGATCAACTTAAAACTTGCTCCTCAGAGATCAACTTAAAACTTGCTCCTCAGCGATCAACTTAAAACTTGTTGCTCGGCGATCAACTTAAAACTTGCTCCTCAGCGATCAACTTAAAACTTGCTCCTCAGAGATCAACTTAAAACTTGTTGCTCAGCGATCAACTTAAAACTTGCTTCTCAGAGATCAACTTAAAACTTGTTGCTCAGTGATCAACTTAAAACTTGTTGCTCAGCGATCAACTTAAAACTTGCTCCTCAGAGATCAACTTAAAACTTGCTCCTCAGAGATCAACTTAAAACTTGCTCCTCAGAGATCAACTTAAAACTTGTTGCTCAGAGATCAACTTAAAACTTGTTGCTCAGCGATCAACTTAAAACTTGTTGCTCAGTGATCAACTTAAAACTTGCTCCTCAGCGATCAACATAAAACTTGTTGCTCAGCGATCAACTTAAAACTTGTTGCTCAGAGATCAACTTAAAACTTGCTCCTCAGAGATCAACTTAAAACTTGTTGCTCAGCGATCAATTTAAAACTTGCTCCTCAGAGAACTTAAAACTTGCTCCTCAGCGATCAACTTAAAACTTGCTCCTCAGAGATCAACTTAAAACTTGCTCCTCAGAGATCAACTTAAAACTTGTTGCTCAGCGATCAACTTAAAACTTGCTCCTCAGAGATCAACTTAAAACTTGCTCCTCAGAGATCAACTTAAAACTTGCTCCTCAGAGATCAACTTAAAACTTGTTGCTCGGCGATCAACTTAAAACTTGCTCGCTCCTCAGCGATCAACTTAAAACTTGTTGCTCAGAGATCAACTTAAAACTTGCTCCTCAGCGATCAACTTAAAACTTGCTCCTCAGAGATCAACTTAAATGCTCAGAGATCAACTGAAAACTTGCTGCTCGACATTTCGGTAAAAAAAGACGAGAAACAACTTCTAAGTAGATGGTCCAGAAGGTCATTATAAAAGTCACCCCTCACCACACTGATCTTGAAGAACAGTGTCCCCAAATAAAAGGCTTGACCGCTGCTTCGGGGGAAGACTCTACACACATGCGCTTCTTAGGGTTAGAAATGGGGCCACGAGGTCAACCGCTGCTTCGGGAGGAGACTCTGCACACATGCGCTTCTTAGGGTTAGAAATGGGGCCATGAGGTCGACTGCTGCTTCGGGAGGAGACTCTGCACACCTGCGCTTGTTAGGGTTAGAAATGGGGCCACGAGGTTGGCATACCAGCAGGGAGTCGAGCTTACCCAACCTGGCTACCTGGGGACACAAGGACAAATGCTTCATACCCCGGGCTTGTGGGGATGAGAATGAAGGCCTCTAACAGCAACCCCCACATGTGGACAACAGGATAATGTTCCCCCACTTGTGGAGATGAGAATCAATACTTCAAACAGCAACCCCCACACGTGGACAACAGGATGTTCCAGAACTACGGCTTGTGCAGCCAAGATCTCAGAAGGGAGTTCTTCGGTGAAGCTAGGAGAAGGATCAAGTAGAACTGAAATTCAATTCCAGTCACTTGTTCTTAATTGATTACAAAGTACAGGAGAAAGAACAGACTGACTGGCCGAGGGTGAGGTGGTGTCTTAATTAAAACTCACAATCTGGCCATGGTAGGTATGATACATCACTCGTACAAGGTGCACACAAAGTCCTCAAAGTGGGCATGGAGGTGTGGCACAAGTACATGCATGGGTGTGTGTCCAGGACTGAGTCCAAGACCTGATAGGTCAGGAGATGAAGGAGTTTAGAGCACAATTTGTGCATTGAAAACACTTTTCTGAGGCATTCCCCCCTATTCCGTGAGAGAACCGGGCACAACTAAGCTCCCATTTCCCCCTCCCTCCCCCCTATTCCGTGGGAGAACTGGGCACAACTAAGCTCACACTAGTAGAGACAATGCAGCTGACCTCAACAATGCCTGGCCTTATCTGCCCACAAGAACATTCTCTGGTAGCCACAGATGGTCCAGATATTGGCCCTCAACTATGGCTGCACTTCGGTAAGGAGAAAAAATAAGAACTATTGGTTTCACACTTTTGGAGATCCTTGCTGTTCCACAATACTCCGACTGCAAGCTCAAATAACCATGGCAACAGCAATAAACACAAATACATCCCATATGTCCCCCCCAACCCCCACTGGAGGCCGCCAAGTGCCATACCATATTAGGAGGCAAGAAATACTGCTAATGAGTCTGGACTAAATGGATATGAAAACAATCCCATATGGATTATAAATCTCAGAGCTAATTGTAGTAGCTTGCCAAGTGGTTCAATAAGAAACTGCAATACTTGTTCATCCCTGGGGAGGGGTGGGATGTCCTCAGGAGAGGTGGGGTATCCTCAGGAGGGTCAACAAACATGCTTGGTTACTGGTGTGCTAGCACCACATAGGTTTAGTCGGGCCAGCCATTAGCGGGATTCCAGCTCTAAATATTCATCACCTGTTGTGTTAATTAATAACAGGGACTTTATTGACTTA
Source organism: Cladorhizidae sp. MBARI D1340-BT2 (assembly GCA_028752905.1). Taxonomy (NCBI): domain Eukaryota; kingdom Metazoa; phylum Porifera; class Demospongiae; order Poecilosclerida; family Cladorhizidae; species Cladorhizidae sp. MBARI D1340-BT2. Next base: position 19,469,739 of record JAQNBH010000009.1, read on the forward strand.
ACTGTCTCCTGGCTGCCCGTCAGTGGTAACCTTGGTAACCTGTCTGGACACAGGAGGAATTGACGTCCACCGACGTGCACATGGACCGTGTGTATCTGAAATAGATCGAGCCAGAACTGTCTACAATTAGAAAGATGTTTTCTACAGATGAAGCCCGCCAGGTTGTGTAGGCTTATTAGTGGACTCGCAGCTTCTGTGAGATCTGTGACAAGCCATGAAGACTCAAACACCTTCTCTATTGGTTGGTTGGTTTTGTAGTGACATGGAGTGTGATAGAGGAGGAAGGTAAAAAGCTCACAACTTCTCTGGATGAACATTAAATATATCTCCACGTTGAGGGACAATACGTCTACTTCAGCCTGGTTCAGGCTTGTGTGGCACGGGCTAACTATAATAAAGGTGGATTACACTCACTCATCAACTGCATGGCCAGGTGGCACGCACTAATTATAATAAGACTCGCTCATCAATAAGAATAGCCTAAGCCGTAGCCTCGACTCTCTATGCTGTATAGGTACATTCCTGGATAGTCCCAATATCCCAGGAATCCCAGGAAAAGTTGCGGCAGTCGGGCATGTCTTCATCTTCTCCACAACGAACTTCACTCCTCCTCGCTAATTTGTTGTATTTATACGTGGCACAATAAGGGGAAAACAAACAGACAGGTGGACGAGAGGGTTGGGAGGTGGATGAGTGAGTTGGGAGGTGGATGAGTGAGTTGGGAGGTGGATGAGTGAGTTGGCACTTATTCCTCCAGAGCACATCTGCAAGGGCCTCCCCCCCCCTCTTACACACCTAGCTTTCAATCGTCCACTGGTCACGGGTAAACAAGAGCGGATGAGTGGCTGAGCCATCACAACCGTTCACATGCACATTCATAAAATAGATGGCATTCACCATAATTATGCTGGAGACTGCATCTACATATCTTGCTGAGAATTTCGAGGAGGAAACGACATTCCTGGGAACTTAGAAAGTCCCCCTGGACCCATGATCCTCACCGACTCACGATCCTCACTGGCTCATGATCCTCACTGACTCATGATCCTCACCGACTCACGATCCTCACTGGCTCATGATCCTCACTGACTCATGATCCTCACTGGCTCATGATCCTCACTGACTCATTATCCTCACTGACTCATGATCCTCACTGACTCATGATCCTCACTGACTCATGATCCTCACTGACTCATGATCCTCACTGGCTCATGATCCTCACTGACTCATGATCCTCACTGACTCATGATCCTCACTGGCTCATGATCCTCACTGACTCATGATCCTCACTGACTCATGATCCTCACTGACTCATGATCCTCACTGGCTCATGATCCCCACTGACTCATGATCCCCACTGGCTCATGATCCTCACTGACTCATGATCCTCACTGACTCGTGATCCTCACTGACTCATGATCCTCACTGACTCATGATCCTCACTGACTCATGATCCTCACTGACTCATGATCCTCACTGGCTCATGATCCTCACTGACTCATGATCCTCACTGACTCATGATCCTCACTGACTCATGATCCTCACTGGCTCATGATCCTCACTGGCTCATGATCCTCACTGACTCATGATCCCCCCTGGCTCATGATCCTCACTGACTCACGATCCTCATTGGCTCGTGATCCTCACTGGCTCATGATCCCCACTGGCTCATGATCCTCACTGACTCATGATCCTCACTGACTCATGATCCTCACTGACTCATGATCCTCACTGACTCATGATCCTCACTGACTCATGATCCTCACTGGCTCATGATCCTCACTGACTCATGATCCCCCCTGGCTCATGATCCTCACTGACTCACGATCCTCATTGGCTCGTGATCCTCACTGGCTCATGATCCCCACTGGCTCATGATCCTCACTGGCTCGTGATCCCCACTGGCTCATGATCCTACCTGACTCATGATCCCCACTGGCTCATGATCCTCACTGGCTCATGATCCTCACTGACTCATGATCCTCACTGACTCATGATCCTCACTGACTCATGATCCTCACTGGCTCATGATCCTCACTGACTCATGATACTCACTGACTCATGATCCTCACTGACTCATGATACTCACTGACTCATGATACTCACTGACTCATGATCCTCACTGGCTCATGATCCTCACTGGCTCATGATCCTCACTGGCTCATGATCCTCACTGGCTCATGATCCTCTGATCCTCACTGACTCATGATCCACGATCCTCACTGACTCATGATCCCCACTGGCTCATGATCCTCAGTGACTCATGATCCTCACTGACTCATGATCCTCACTGGCTCACGATCCTCACTGGCTCGTGATCCCCCCTGGCTTGTGATCCCCCCTGGCTCGTGATCCTCATTGGCCCGTGACCCCCCCCTGGCCTATGAGGGGAAACTTGATCTGGGCAATAGTAGAGAGAACTATCTGCCTACAGACTCACTGAATAGAGCAGAAACAATACATGAACAGAGGGAAGCCGCAGATAGCAAGGCACAATTGTGAGCACACTCTAGTTGCCATGAAGGTTTTGAAGGGTTGAAGCTGCACTAGGGGAAGCCCTAGCAGTCCTAGCCGGAGCGGAGCTTCACCTTGCCTTGCCATTATCCATCAGCACACAATGCGTGGGTGGGTGCTAATTGTCAACAGTCTGGCAGACTCGTGGAAATAGAGCCCTGAGTATGTTCATGAAACATTAGGGCAAATGTGTTCATAGAGCTTAGGTTGAATATGTTCACAGAGCACTCAGTTTTAGGTTGAATATGCACTCAGTTTTAGGCTGAATATGTTCACAGAGCACTCAGTCTTAAGGTGAATATGTTCACAGAGCACTCAGTCTCCTAAGGTGAATATGTTCATAGAGCACTCAGTTTTAGTTTGAATATGTTCACAGAGCACTCAGTCTCCTAAGGTGAATATGTTCATAGAGCACTCAAGTCTTAGGTTGAATATGTTCACAGAGCACTCAGTCTTAAGGTGAATATGTTCACAGAACACTCAAGTCTTAGGTTGAATATGTTCACAGAGCACTCAGTCTTAAGGTGAATATGTTCATAGAGCACTCAAGTCTTAGGTTGAATATGTTCACAGAGCACTCAGTCTTAAGGTGAATATGTTCACAGAACACTCAAGTCTTAGGTTGAATATGTTCACAGAGCACTCAGTCTTAAGGTGAATATGTTCATAGAGCACTCAGTCTTAGGTTGATGTTCACAGAGCACTCAGTCTTAAGGTGAATATGTTCATAGAGCACTCAGTCTTAAGGTGAATATGTTCACAGAACACTCAAGTCTTAGGTTGAATATGTTCACAGAGCACTCAGTCTTAAGGTGAATATGTTCATAGAGCACTCAAGTCTTAGGTTGAATATGTTCACAGAGCACTCAGTCTTAAGGTGAATATGTTCACAGAACACTCAAGTCTTAGGTTGAATATGTTCACAGAGCACTCAGTCTTAAGGTGAATATGTTCATAGAGCACTCAAGTCTTAGGTTGAATATGTTCACAGAGCACTCAGTCTTAAGGTGAATATGTTCATAGAGCACTCAAGTCTTAGGTTGAATATGTTCACAGAGCACTCAGTCTTAAGGTGAATGTGTTCACAGAACACTCAGTCTTAGGTTGAATATGTTCAGTCTTAAGGTGAATGTGTTCATAGAGCACTCAGTCTTAGGTTGAATATGTTCACAGAGCACTCAGTCTTAAGGTGAATGTGTTCATAGAACACTCAGTCTTAGGTTGAATATTTGCACAGAGCACTCAGTCCTAAGGTAAATGTGTTCTAGAGCACTCAGTTTTAGGTTGAATATGTTCACAGAACACTCAGTCTTAGGTTGAATATGTTCAAAGAGCACTCAGTCTTAAGGTGAATGTGTTCATAGAGCACTCAGTCTTAGGTTGAATATGTTCAAAGAGCACTCAGTCTTAAGGTGAATGTGTTCATAGAGCACTCAGTCTTAGGTTGAATATGTTCACAGAGCACTCAGTCTTAAGGTGAATGTGTTCCTAGAACACTCAGTCTTAATTAAGGTGATGTGTTCCGAGAGTACTCAGTCTTAGTGTGAACGTGTTCCAAGAATACTCACTCTTAAGGCCAGTTCAACAATATGTTAGACCAATCTGTTAAGTGCGTTGCGTCATTCCCATGATACATGCATGGACCATCGAGCTTGCAGAACAGATTGGATATCAAATGCAAGAGCAGGATTTGATTCAACTTTCTTTCATCAATCCGTTACGTCAAACCAATCAGAATCATTATGTGTTGAACTTTGCACTTTTGCAATGATATTTAGAGAAGAGAAGCTTATTGAAGCAGTGAGAAGCTTCCCTGTCTGGTAAGTCTCAGCCAAAGGCTACAAAGATCAACAGGGGCAAAAGAAAATGAGTGGCTATCCAGATAACAAGCTAACTAGTGGTAAAAGTAAAGGGTGAGCATCAAGTCCTTCCCCGATTATGGACAATCATATCTTAAAAACTATACTAGATAGAAAGATGAAGGTTGGGGCATTACGTAGAGCAATTCGACGATTTTTCCCCTATACAAACAAGCAAATAAATAAATAAATAAATTAATTAATTAATAAATACATAAACATAATACGTAAACATGGCCCAACCCCATGGCCACCACACATTACCCCTCTTGACTTATATTTTTACGGGGGCATAGGAAGGACAAAGTGTTAAGTTCACCAGTTCCTGATATTGAAACTTTGAAGGCAAGGATAACGGATGTTTTAGCGACGGTGACCGACGAGATGTCAAAGAACACATGGCGTGAAATAGAGTACCGCTTAGACGTTCTCCGGGCAACAAACGGAGCACATGTTGAGTTCACAAATAACGCTAAATTTTTTTTTTGTGTTAAGATATAATTTTCAAAAAAATAACAACAAATGTCTGCACCGAGCAGAGATGTTGCAGAGGTGTTGCGTAATACATGTTTGTACCTAGCAGAGGTGTTGCGTAATACATGTTGTACCTAGCATAGGTGTTGCATAATACATGTTTGTACCGAGCATAGGTGTTGCGTAATACATGTTTGTACCTAGCATAGGTGTTGCGTAATACATGTTGTACCTAGCATAGGTGTTGCGTAATACATGTTCGTACCGAGCATAGGTGTTGCGCAATACATGTTTGTACCTAGCATAGGTGTTGTGTAATACATGTTTGCACCGAGCATAGGTGTTGCGTAATACATGTTTGTACCTAGCATAGGTGTTGTGTAATACATGTTTGCACCTAGCAGAGGTGTTGTGTAATACATGTTTGTACCTAGCATAGGTGTTGTGTAATACATGTTTGCACCTAGCAGAGGTGTTGTGTAATACATGTTTGTACCGAGCATAGGTGTTGTGTAATACATGTTTGTACCTAGCAGAGGTGTTGAGTAATACATGTTTGTACCTAGCAGAGGTGTTGCGTAATACATGTTTGTACCTAGCAGAGGTGTTGCGTAATACATGTTTGTACCTAGCATAGGTGTTGTGTAATACATGTTTGTACCTAGCATAGGTGTTGCGCAATACATGTTTGTACCGAGCATAGGTGTTGTGTGATACATGTTTGTACCTAGCATAGGTGTTGTGTAATACATGTTTGTACCTAGCATAGGTGTTGCGCAATACATGTTTGATATCAAGGAAAGACATTACGCTCATCTGTATTTCTTTTCATGGAATGGCATTTGCAATCTATGCTACTAGAGCTATACCTTCCTAGACTGGACAGTGCTGATAACAAGGTCAAACCTCTCTGCACATCCTGAGGTAGTAGAAATGTCGGGGTCAGCCAGCGCCATTTCATGCTCTATGATGCTTGCCCTGCTGTCAGCAGAGAAGACCCACACCTTCCTCTTCCTCTTTCCATGCATTAAAATAATTTAAATAGTGTATTGTATACATGCACAGGACATTAGAGTTGGTTAGTTGCAACTCAATACTAATCAAAGGCCATTCCAGGGAGATCACCTAAAGCATACAAGGCAATAATAATAATAAGTGGCAGAGCATCTAAATGGTGAGACCACACAAACATAATTAGTGAGAGCACTTGTATTAAGTGTTGCACAGATCAGTGGAAAAGGACGACTGGTGCCAACAGTGTTCAAACAAAGCAAGAGATTAACGGGGGAACGAATTGTGATTTCGTTAGGTGACGAAGGGGGGAGAAATGGGAGGAACATCAACTTCTGTCTCTTCCGATGAGAGAGAAGATAGAAATGGTTTAGTAAAGTGTAGTTCCTTCTCGTTGCCAGACTAGCTCACAGAGCATGTCCGTGCAGCAAGGTAGGGAAATGCTTCCAATTTTCTTGAGAGTGTGACCGCAGAAGATCCCAGATTGCACAACAGTAATCTAATATTACAAGAACTACAGTCTTAGAGGTGTGACCTAACTCTACAGTCAGAATATCGGGGAAATTCCGTATAGATTGCCAGTGTGCTTCCTAGTTCTACTGCAGAATATGCAAATTCCATTTGAGATCATTAGTAATAGCAATTCAGAGAAAAGTCATGGAACAGTACTACTACTGAAATTATTCTGTTGGAATATCTTGGAATTATTAAGATTCATACCAGCCCAGGCAGGCCAAGGGACGGCTTGAAACCATCGGCTTGGAGGGGGTTGACGTCACTCGGGTTAGAGGTTGGTCTATAATGAACAATATCATCAGCACACACACATAACTAGTTGAGACGTTTGTGATGAAGCTAAGGTGCAAAGGTTGTTTGGGAAAATGGTAAAAGGAGAGGCGGTCCTGGAGTAGATCCTTGAGGAACCCCCGGAGGGAACCATTTTAGGAGAGACCCAGCCCGCAGATATACATGCCAGATACTTGATAAAGAGGAGCTGAGAAGAGCTTGTCAAAGGGTCGAAGGTCTAAACAGACAGAATCCTCCTCCTGATAGCCAATACAAATCAACTCTTCACTTCTGCTATTCATTGTCGTGTGGTAAAAGGTTCGCATGCAGCCACTCAACACAATATTGTGAACCACACAGCACTAAGGAAAGGACTACGCAATGCACACACTGGAATCAGACACAGAGGAACATTGCCTTCCGTCATATCGTGAACCAGCCTTCATGGTGAATGTGTACCTAGAACACTCACCCTTAGGGAGAATGTGTACGTAGAACACTAACCCTTAGGGAGAATGTGTACCTAGAACACTCACCCTTAGGGAGAATGTGTACCTAGAATGCTCGCTCTAAGGCAAATGTGTACCTAGAATGCTCGCTCTAAGGCAAATGTGTACCTAGAACACTCACCCTTAGGGAGAATGTGTACCTAGAACACTCACCCTTAGGGAGAATGTGTACCTAGAACACTCACTATTTATAGGGTTAATGTGTACCTTGAAGTCTCACTCTTAGGGTAAGCTCACGTTAACTTGGTGACATGGAAGAGATGCATGTGTGTACGCATATGATTCGTTACAGGTACAGTTTAGTTGATGCCCCTTGACAGACACGGGAGCGCTCTCCCTCTACTAGAACACTCGACCAAGGTCCCAGTGAGAGTCTAAGCTTGAGCTAGCCTTTCTCCCCCACACCCGACCAAGGTCCCAGTGAGAGTCTAAGCTTGAGCTAGCCTTTCTCCCCCACACCTGACCAAGGTCCCAGTGAGAGTCTAAGCTTGAGCTAGCCTTTCTCCCCCACACCCGACCAAGGTCCCAGTGAGAGTCTAAGCTTGAGCTAGCCTTTCTCCCCCACACCTGACCAAGGTCCCAGTGAGAGTCTAAGCTTGAGCTAGCCTTTCTCCCCCACACTCGATCAAGGTCCCAGTGAGAGTCTAAGCTTGAGCTAACCTTTCTCCCCCACACCCGACCAAGGTCCCAGTGAGAGTCTAAGCTTGAGCTATGTAGCCTTTCTCCCCCACACCCGACCAAGGTCCCAGTGTGAGTCTAAGCTTGAGCTAGCCTTTCTCCCCCACACCCGACCAAGGTCCCAGTGAGAGTCTAAGCTTGAGCTAGCCTTTCTCCCCCACACCCGACCAAGGTCCCAGTGAGAGTCTAAGCTTGAGCTAACCTTTCTCCCCCACACCCGACCAAGGTCCCAGTGAGAGTCTAAGCTTGAGCTAACCTTTCTCCCCCACACCCGACCAAGGTCCCAGTGAGAGTCTAAGCTTGAGCTAGCCTTTCTCCCACACACCCGACCAAGGTCCCAGTGAGAGTCTAAGCTTGAGCTAGCCTTTCTCCCCCACACCCGACCAAGGTCCCAGTGAGAGTCTAAGCTTGAGCTAACCTTTCTCCCACACACCCGACCAAGGTCCCAGTGAGAGTCTAAGCTTGAGCTAGCCTTTCTCCCACACACCCGACCAAGGTCCCAGTGAGAGTCTAAGCTTGAGCTAGCCTTTCTCCCACACACCCGACCAAGGTCCCAGTGAGAGTCTAAGCTTGAGCTAGCCTTTCTCCCCCACACCCGACCAAGGTCCCAGTGAGAGTCTAAGCTTGAGCTAGCCTTTCTCCCCCACACTCGACCAAGGTCCCAGTGAGAGTCTAGGCTTGAGCTAGCCTTTCTCCCCCACACCTGACCAAGGTCCCAGTGAGAGTCTAAGCTTGAGCTAGCCTTTCTCCCCCACACCCGACCAAGGTCCCAGTGAGAGTCTAAGCTTGAGCTAACCTTTCTCCCCCACACCCGACCAAGGTCCCAGTGAGAGTCTAAGCTTGAGCTAACCTTTCTCCCCCACACCCGACCAAGGTCCCAGTGAGAGTCTAGGCTTGAGCTAACCTTTCTCCCCCACACCCGACCAAGGTCCCAGTGAGAGTCTAAGCTTGAGCTAGCCTTTCTCCCCCACACCTGACCAAGGTCCCAGTGAGAGTCTAAGCTTGAGCTAACCTTTCTCCCCCACACCCGACCAAGGTCCCAGTGAGAGTCTAAGCTTGAGCTAACCTTTCTCCCCCACACCTGACCAAGGTCCCAGTGAGAGTCTAAGCTTGAGCTAGCCTTTCTCCCCCACACCCGACCAAGGTCCCAGTGAGAGTCTAAGCTTGAGCTAACCTTTCTCCCCCACACCCGACCAAGGTCCCAGTGAGAGTCTAAGCTTGAGCTAGCCTTTCTCCCCCACACCCGACCAAGGTCCCAGTGAGAGTCTAGGCTTGAGCTAGCCTTTCTCCCCCACACCTGACCAAGGTCCCAGTGAGAGTCTAAGCTTGAGCTAACCTTTGTCCCCACTGCTCTGTGCCCGGAGCCATAAAAACTAACCTATAGCCTTTGAACCAGAGCAGACAACTCAACATCACAAGGAGCGTGATTTGTCTTCTAACAAGTTGTCTGCTCCCACCTTGACGCAGCTTCTCTCCAACAAAGCTACATCACAAATCAATTTGTCAAACATGCACAGTGTTGGTCTGGTATGCAAGCAGTATGCAAGCAGTACTAGCCCAGTACTAGCCCAGTACTAGCCCAGTACTAGCCCAGTACTAGCCCAGTACTGGCACTGTGCAACTATTACAAGAGATATCACTATCTTCAAACACACTGACCTAACCTGGGGAAGCACTTTGTGAAGTTATGGGGGGCATTTCTAAGGGGATACAAACCAAATCCGGGGCGGGGGGGATGATGCCACTAACCTGTCAGACTCCCAGTTCTGGCTGAACATCAGTCTGAGATGTCATTGACACTACATAACACCTCTCTACACTATGTAACACTCACCACACTGTAACACTCACCACACTGTAACACTCACCACATTATGTAGCACCTCGTCACACTAAGTGACACTTCATAACACTTAACCTCTGACTACATTGTAACACCTCATAACACTAAGTAACACCACACAACACCAAGTTACACCCGACTACATTTATAACCCCTCACAACACTAAGTTACACCACACAACACTAAGTAACATCTGACTACTTATAACACCTCACAACACTAAGTTACACCACACAACACTAAGTAACATCTGACTACTTATAACACCTCACAACACTAAGTTACACCACACAACACTAAGTAACATCTGACTACTTATAACACCTCACAACACTAAGTTACACCACACAACACTAAGTAACATCTGACTACTTATAACACCACACAACACTAAGTTACACACCACACAACACTAAGTAATACTGACTAACCTCACAACACTAAGAGTTAGAGAGAAATGGCCCTGTATTGCACAATACCATTGCAGGAGTCCACCTGGCACTGTAGACCTGACACCAGCCACCTATAGGGCTTCTGTTGTCGTGTCCTCATTTGTAAGTAGAGAGTCGAATTACAATGACAAAGCATATATGGCCTTACATGAGGATTTGACAGCTAGGCCAGCTGTATCTGGGAAACCATAGCAACACAAGCCATGGGCACTAGGCTGATGGCCACTCCTCGATTGTGACAATACCCACACAATCCTTGATGCCACTCCTCACAGCCGGGTGGAGGACTACATCCGATTGTGACAATACCCACACAATCCTTGATGTCACTCCTCACAGCCGGGTGGAGGACTACATCCGATTGTGACAATACCCACACAATCCTTGATGTCACTCCTCACAGCCGGGTGGAGGACTACATCCGATTGTGACAATACTCACACAATCCTTGATGCCACTCCTCACAGCCGGGTGGAGGACTACATCCAATTGTGACAACACCCACACAATCCTTGATGTCACTCCTCACAGCCGGGTGGAGGACTACATCCGATTGTGACAATACTCACACAATCCTTGATGCCACTCCTCACAGCCGGGTGGAGGACTACATCCGATTGTGACAATACCCATACAATCCTTGATGCCACTCCTCACAGCCGGGTGGAGGACTGCATCCGATTGTGACAATACCCATACAGTCCTTGATGCCACTCCTCACAGCCGGGTGGAGGACTGCATCCGATTGTGACAATACCCACACAATCCTTGATGCCACTCCTCACAGCCGGGTGGAGGACTACATCCAATTGTGACAATACCCACACAATCCTTGATGTCACTCCTCACAGCCGGGTGGAGGACTACATCCGATTGTGACAATACTCACACAATCCTTGATGCCACTCCTCACAGCCGGGTGGAGGACTGTATCCGATTGTGACAATACCCATACAATCCTTGATGCCACTCCTCACAGCCGGGTGGAGGACTGCATTCAATTGTGACAATACCCATACAGTCCTTGATGCCACTCCTCACAGCCGGGTGGAGGACTGCATCCGATTGTGACAATACCCACACAATCCTTGATGCCACTCCTCACAGCCGGGTGGAGGACTACATCCAATTGTGACAATACCCACACAATCCTTGATGTCACTCCTCACAGCCGGGTGGAGGACTACATCCGATTGTGACAATACTCACACAATCCTTGATGCCACTCCTCACAGCCGGGTGGGGGACTACATCCGATTGTGACATTACCCACACAATCCTTGAAGCTAATAGATTTGTCATCCATCTTGTCCACTCCCTGCATTCAGTGCTCACCTCCTACTTGTATCCATCCATTCATACTGATGCCCACCTCCTTCATCTCCCCACCCTCACCAGTCCTCCCTCCACTTATTTCACCAATCAAAATGCATAGGCAGCTAATTGACAGTACCCCCAACAAAACAAAACCCAAACAGCATAAGACAGAATCAGACACACACACACCCCCCCCCCCCCCCCCAAAGTAAAACTGGTCTGATTTCTAGTACACTCTGAAGACAGAAGCCAATTGGTTTACATATCCACAAGTCCAACTCAACTAACACTGAAACAGCTGTTCGTACTTAATTAAACACACTTTGTACGGTACAATGTCCACATGCTCCCTCCCACGTGACCACAATACCCCTTTAATGAGATTCATTGCCCACATAAAACCAAGAAGCATATCCCATCTCAAGGTGGTTTCGCTGTAACACCATCAGAGCACTTGGTGTCTGCCCTAGTTGGACTGGAGAGGAAGTTGGGAAGCCGCCTCTCTTCCTGGTTACTCACTGACCTGCCCACGGGCATGGCGGCGTAGAAGATGGCCAACATTCGCAGTCGCTTTTCTGCTGGGAACAGATCCGCTATCATGGTGGGAGTGATGGTGGCGTAGCTGGCCTCACCCACGCCCACCAGCATACGGGAAGAGAACAGCATCCAGTAGTTCTAGAGTAATGAATAATTATACAACACCTCAACTTTGTTACCATGGCAAATTTGCACAAGAAAAAGTCACTCTGTACTCTTATAACAACACAGCAATTCCCTCCACTCCAACCGGGGGGGGGGGGCTCCAAGGGGGCTAGAATATTGTAACACTGCTTCAAATCTAGCATACAGATCTGGGAATGGAACGACCTATTTAAAGCATTAAAAAAATCAGTATATATGTGATATCCATCAACAACAACAACAACAACATGAATGTTAGTGCCATGGGAGGACAGTCGTTTGTTGTGGGAGAGTACAGCACTAGCAACAACAACAACAACAACAACAACAACAACATGAATGTTAGTGCCATGGGAGGACAGTCATTTGTTGTGGGAGAGTATAGCACTAGCAACAACAACAACAACAGCAACAACAACAACATGAATGTTAGTGCCATGGGATGACAGTCATTTGTTGTGGGAGAGTAGGGCAGGCACTGATCTTAAATTAATTTACAAAACACACCTGACACTTCTCCTACGCATACTGCATTTTTACTCCTTTAGGAGAAATATTTCACTAGTTCTTCATGGGCGACACACGCCCCCTCCTTTTTTTCCAATTCAGTGAATGACTTGTGGATGCCAGACCTTTCTGGTAGACACACATCTCAGCAAACACATTTAATTTCAATGTCGGCTCTAGAGATCAAATATATTCCAGGAATTCTCCTGACACATTCTCCTGACACAACAATCGCATGTGCAAAGCCATTGAAGAGCACCATACTAATATCCAACACACTAATTAGCAGTGCACGCAAGATGAAATACAACTACACAAACAGTGATGTTTGCAAACCCAAACAGTTGTGGATGATAGCAACAACATTCTCAATCGTATCACATAATAATAACTAGCACACATGCATGGCTGTGCACAGCCTTCACATGAGGTGGAACAAGAGGGGCATCTTGAAGCTTAACTAGCACACATGCATGGCTGTGTATAGCCTCACATGAGGTGGAACAAGAGGGGCATCTTGAAGCACACATGCATGGCTGTACACAGCCTCACATGAGGTGGAACAAGAGGAGCATCTTGAAGCTTAACTAGCACACATGCATGGCTGTGTATAGCCTCACATGAGGTGGAACAAGAGGGGCATCTTGAAGCTTAACTAGCACACATGCATGGCTGTGCACAGCCTTCACATGAGGTGGAACAAGAGGGGCATCTTGAAGCTTAACTAGCACACATGCATGGCTGTGCACAGCCTCACATGAGGTGGAACAAGAGGGGCATCTTGAAGATTAACTTGCACACATGCATGGCTGTGCACAGCCTCACATGAGGTGGAACAAGAGGGGCATCTTGAAGCTTAACTAGCACACATGCATGGCTGTGTATAGCCTCACATGAGGTGGAACAAGAGGGGCATCTTGAAGATTAACTTGCACACATGCATGGCTGTGCACAGCCTCACATGAGGTGGAACAAGAGGGGCATCTTGAAGCTTAACTAGCACACATGCATGGCTGTGTATAGCCTCACATGAGGTGGAACAAGAGGGGCATCTTGAAGCACACATGCATGGCTGTACACAGCCTCACATGAGGTGGAACAAGAGGAGCATCTTGAAGCTTAACTAGCACACATGCATGGCTGTGTATAGCCTCACATGAGGTGGAACAAGAGGGGCATCTTGAAGCTTAACTAGCACACATGCATGGCTGTGCACAGCCTTCACATGAGGTGGAACAAGAGGGGCATCTTGAAGCTTAACTAGCACACATGCATGGCTGTGCACAGCCTCACATGAGGTGGAACAAGAGGGGCATCTTGAAGATTAACTTGCACACATGCATGGCTGTGCACAGCCTCACATGAGGTGGAACAAGAGGGGCATCTTGAAGCTTAACTAGCACACATGCATGGCTGTGTATAGCCTCACATGAGGTGGAACAAGAGGGGCATCTTGAAGATTAACTTGCACACATGCATGGCTGTGCACAGCCTCACATGAGGTGGAACAAGAGGGGCATCTTGAAGCTTAACTAGCACACATGCATGGCTGTGTATAGCCTCACATGAGGTGGAACAAGAGGGGCATCTTGAAGCTTAACTTGCACACATGCATGGCTGTGCACAGCCTCACACGAGGTGGAACAAGAGGGGCATCTTGAAGCTTAACTAGCACACATGCATGGCTGTGCACAGCCTCACATGAGGTGGAACAAGAGGGGCATCTTGAAGCTTAACTAGCACACATGCATGTCTGTGCACAGCCTCACATGAGGTGGAACAAGAGGAGCATCTTGAAGCTTAACTAGCACACATGCATGGCTGTGCACAGCCTCACATGAGGTGGAACAAGAGGGGCATCTTGAAGCTTAACTAGCACACATGCATGGCTGTGTATAGCCTCACATGAGGTGGAACAAGAGGGGCATCTTGAAGCTTAACTTGCACACATGCATGTCTGTGCACAGCCTCACATGAGGTGGAACAAGAGGGGCATCTTGAAGCTTAACTAGCACACATGCATGGCTGTGCACAGCCTCACATGAGGTGGAACAAGAGGAGCATCTTGAAGCTTAACTAGCACACATGCATGGCTGTGCACAGCCTCACATGAGGTGGAACAAGAGGAGCATCTTGAAGCTTAACTAGCACACATGCATGGCTGTGCACAGCCTCACATGAGGTGGAACAAGAGGAGCATCTTGAAGCTTAACTAGCACACATGCATGGCTGTGTATAGCCTCACATGAGGTGGAACAAGAGGAGCATCTTGAAGCTTAACTAGCACACATGCATGGCTGTGCACAGCCTCACATGAGGTGGAAGGAGAAAACTTCACCCAAAGTTAAGTTGAGGGACTGACAACTGCAGCTCTTGCTGTTGCTCTTGTGCAGCTGGGTGCAGCTCTTGCTGTTGCTCTTGTGCAGCTGGGTGCAATGGCTGCAGCTGGGTGCAATGGCTGCAGCTCTTGCTGTTGCTCTTGTGCAGCTGGGTGCAATGGCTGCAATTAAGTTGCATAACTACGCCAGCCATTAGAAGTCCTTCATACTTGGTAATTAATGGTCTAGTGATCACCAATACACACCAAACATGGTATTGTTAGCTGTTGATTGATAAGAATCACCAGGGAGAGATAATGTCATTTTGCCTGACACAAGGCAACCTAGTACAAGATGATTACCACGCTAACCAGTGTCTAGTCAGTAGCTAATTCCAGGCCAATACGGTTAATAATATATTAAACAGTTACATTTTGTGAGCACCTTGGTTCTAGCATCGTGACTACGTCTCTTCTTGCTCAAAGAAGTCGGCGTTTCTTCCATTACAGTGACTGGACAAATTAGTAGACGAGATGTACGACACTCTCCAGGCTCTGCTTGGCAACACTTGAACCATTCTCCATCCCTTCTAGCTAGCTCGGTACACACACACAAACTCTGTGATCCATACCTGCAAGAAATTGATTGCACCTGTGGCACGGGCGTTGCACCTGGCACGGGCATTGCTTGTAAGCAGCTGCTCGGCATTAAGCGATTACACACCGTAAGCAGATCTAACGACAAACTCGACATTGGCCACAATTTATTATTTTAAATAAAAAATGGACCTATCACACTAAACACGTATTTTTTAACCTATGGACTGCAACCATGAATGTCTCCCTTCCTAACTTTAATGGTGTTCTGGAATCCACCTTCGGAGGAAAGCTGCACAGGCACCTACGCTAACCTGGAATCACTCTGACCCATTTCCCCCTTGAGAAAGGAGAGTTGCTCCTGGATGCATTTCTTTGCTGTAAGCTTTGTTGGTGCAGACATAGAGCGACGTAGCGATCGTGTCGCTTGCCCCAGAGGAGCTGATTCAAAATGCAGCTTATTGTATTTGTGTTAGGAACAGTTCGAAAAGTTTCTTCAAGTGACATCAATAACCATAATTGTTATCAAAAATGTGGGAGTGCAGTGGGACAATCGGCCATTCCCCCCGACTGATGGTGTTAATCACGATACTCAACAACGAGATTTTAGGTAACTTTAGGTTCGCCCTCTGCTAGTGCGGCGATACTATGCACATATAACATGTCGACAATTAGCACTGGTCCAAGGCTTGCCTCGCAACGCCTCCACAACAAGGGCACCGGCTTCACCAGCCGAGTCTTTGGCAATGCATGACCAACAAAACATCCTGAATGTTGAAACAAGAATAAGATCATAGTTTAATTAGCAGTGTGCACTGCCAGCATCCTGCAGTAAACATTGCCTCTACAAATTATTGCTAATGGACTCTAATAATTGCTGGTAAGTGGTCAGTTATCATGTTGCAATAATGTCACGCATGGAACGCGCAGGCTGAAACTCGGAACGGGTTCGTGGAGCTCATTCTCTGAATGGTCGAGAGAACAATAAAAATGCCCTCATAGATGACATGCACCCAGCGCTACACGAGGCTAACTAAACTGGCATCGGACTGCCCGTAGCTAAGCGATACACAAGAGTTTTCATAACCAGCTTGACATACAAGAAGAGACTTGCTAGAACAGTTACAGAACATTTTTAAGCTGATCAAGAAGGCAACCATTCATTTGTACTGCAGTGATGTCAATGACTGTAGCTGCTCAAGAAGGCAAGCATTCATTTGTACTGCAGTGATGTCAATGACTGTAGCTGCTCAAGAAGGCAACCATTCATTTGTACTGCAGTGATGTCAATGACTGTAGCTGATCAAGAAGGTAACCATTCATTTGTACTGCAGTGATGTCAATGACTGTAGCTGCTCAAGAAGGCAAGCATTCATTTGTACTGCAGTGATGTCAATGACTGTAGCTGATCAAGAAGGCAAGCATTCATTTGTACTGCAGTGATGTCAATGACTGTAGCTGATCAAGAAGGTAACCATTCATTTGTACTGCAGTGATGTCAATGACTGTAGCTGCTCAAGAAGGCAAGCATTCATTTGTACTGCAGTGATGTCAATGACTGTAGCTGATCAAGAAGGCAACCATTCATTGCGGTAATGTCAATGACTGTAGCTGCTCAAGAAGGCAAGCATTCATTTGTACTGCGGTGATGTCAATGACTGTAGCTGCTCAAGAAGGCAAGCATTCATTTGTACTGCAGTGATGTCAATGACTGTAGCTGCTCAAGAAGGCAAGCATTCATTTGTACTGCAGTGATGACAATGACTGTAGCTGCTCAAGAAGGCAAGCATTCATTTGTACTGCAGTGATGTCAATGACTGTAGCTGATCAAGAAGGCAACCATTCATTTGTACTGCAGTGATGTCAATGACTGTAGCTGCTCAAGAAGGCAAGCATTCATTTGTACTGCAGTGATGTCAATGACTGTAGCTGATCAAGAAGTCAAGCATTCATTTGTACTGCAGTGATGTCAATGACTGTAGCTGCTCAAGAAGGCAAGCATTCATTTGTACTGCAGTGATGTCAATGACTGTAGCTGATCAAGAAGGCAACCATTCATTTCAATGACTGTAGCTGCTCAAGAAGGCAAGCATTCATTTGTACTTCGGTGATGTCAATGACTGTAGCTGCTCAAAAAGGCAAGCATTCATTTGTACTGCAGTGATGTCAATGACTGTAGCTGATCAAGAAGGCAACCATTCATTGCGGTAATGTCAATGACTGTAGCTGCTCAAAAAGGCAAGCATTCATTTGTACTGCAGTGATGTCAATGACTGTAGCTACTCAAGAAGGCAAGCATTCATTTGTACTGCAGTGATGTCAATGACTGTAGCTGCTCAAGAAGGCAACCATTCATTTGTACTGCAGTGATGTCAATGACTGTAGCTGCTCAAGAAGGCAAGCATTCATTTGTACTGCAGTGATGTCAATGACTGTAGCTGCTCAAGAAGGCAAGCATTCATTTGTACTGCAGTGATGTCAATGACTGTAGCTGCTCAAGAAGGCAAGCATTCATTTGTACTGCAGTGATGTCAATGACTGTAGCTGATCAAGAAGGTAACCATTCATTTGTACTGCAGTGATGTCAATGACTGTAGCTGATCAAGAAGGTAACCATTCATTGCGGTGATGGCATTGATGTTTGGTATGTGCAGACTCAGCATGACCACAAGCAAGTTAACTCGTCATAATTGCCTGTAATTAGTCATTTACCGTAAAATAAAAATAAAATTTTATCTTTTCCCTAAGGACATACGACATACATTCAGGAGAGAATTGGTTTATACGGTTTTTGCTGATGTCCTTTTTTAATTATTTTTTAATTTTACATTGGCAGAAAAAACACCCCAAAAAAGCTTACCCCCCCCCCAAAAAGCTTACCCCCCCCCCCCCCCCCCCAAAAAAAGCTTACCCCCCCCCCCCCCCAAAAAAAAAAGCTTACTCCCCCCCCCCTCCCCCCCCAAAAAAGCTTACTCCCCCCCCCCCCCCCCCCCCCAAAAGCTGGTTACAAGATATCCTCCGAGAAATTTTCATAAAGTCAACTGAAACATCAGGGTGAGATTAAGCTACCTGCAGATAGACAACTCCTTCACTAGGCATTGCCTCACCTGCAGACAGCACAACTCCTTCACTAGGCTGTGCTACACCTGCAGACAGCACAACTCCTTCACTAGGCATTGCCTCAGCTGCAGACAGACAACTCCTTCACTAGGCATTGCCTCACCTGCAGACAGCACAACTCCTTCACTAGGCATTGCCTCACCTGCAGACAGCACAACTCCTTCACTAGGCTGTGCTACACCTGCAGACAGCAAAACTCCTCACTAGGCATTGCGTATGGAGCAAGCTACAGTAATTCAATCCGACTGCACCACTTGCCAACTAAAACAGTAACTTGAGCCGACAAGTTTTTGCATTGCAGTAATCAGGTGCCTCTGACACACAACGCAATGCGTGACAAAACATCTCCCGCTAATCTGCACCTGTTTACAGCACGCATTTCTGAAACTGAAACAGGACACGGATTCAGCGCCAGGATGTATAGCAGCCCAAGTCTACGACGCAACCTGGCCAAAGGGCCTAGCTCCTCGCAAAATCAGTCTAGCCCTCTTCACTTCACTTCACTTCACTTTGCAAATGCACATGAACACATAGAATGAGAAGCAGGGTTTTATTTAGGGGGGTGGCAGCCTTTTTGCCCCTCACCCTTGGAAATTGTATTATTAAAATTCTTATTGATGTTGATAAGTGCTTGACATCATGCCCCCCTTAATATCCAGATTCCTCCAGTTGCCCCCCCCTTTGGACAATTTTCTAAATGAAACCCTGCTGAAGGTATGCTGAGTTCACAAGGTACGTAGCTAATTGGAAGAAAATACGTAACAATCAAGTGATAGTGTATTTGCTGTATTCATGACAACTATTTGACCTGGATATCCTTCCATTGGGGGTCTTCCCTCCCACCCACGCACATCAGCACCGTAGATGTTAACATTTGGCAATATTGTAATTCCACGTACCAATGAGAATGATCCAATCAGCGTAAAGGCAGCCCATATCAAGATACCACAGGTTATGATTCTCTTTCTGGAGTAGCGG